>OY992876.1:283849025-284076939 GCA_963921405.1 Cepaea hortensis
TTCTGGTCTAGGGGAGAGAATCCGGTAAATACTCTCCCCAGTCAGAGAGCCATTGTGTGCCCTTGTATTCTAGTACTTTCGGCTGAGTTTCACTCAGGAAACACTTTTACGGCCACGCATGCGCAGTAGCCGTCTAGGAACAAAGACAAGCTCAGTTGAGGACAGGCCTTGCTTGCGAGAAGTCGTGGTTTAAACGACTGTGCTAATTCGGTAAATGGAAAGAGGATGCCGTTGTCTTACTGTTTTTCAAAGAAAACTGACATGACGTCTGAATGCACTGAACGTCTTAAGGTACGTTGAACATATTTAGATAAACACTGTGTGTCGATACCGCGTTCACCCAAAGTTGTTCGAACGCATGTACCGCCCGGCGCACAAAGGTCAGTCAAGGGTGAACGTGTGGGCTTGTGTTTCAACTCAACATTGCAGGCCAGTGGAACTCGATGGGTTGCAGGCCTGTTTTGTACGGGTAAAATTGTACCGGTTGTTCATCGCAAGTCATTGCCGCCACAAGTGGTTGGGGGAAATTAGGACAGGCCCAATAGGGCTAGTAATCCGAGTTCACTCCTGGGCGGTCTTAGAACTCCACTGTAGTTGACGCAACCGGAAGTCGGCGAAGGCGTTGCCAGACATATGTTTAGTGGGGTATCAGGAAACTCGGCCGAACAAGACGAAACCCATGCAACGGTCACCGGACGTGTCGAAGGTCATTCGAAGGACATCACGGGTGTCGAAGTTCGGATCCTTTGGTGTGGCGACCACTGGCCTTTCTTGGCTTTCCTCATACTCTTTTTGTTATTAGTCGCCTTAACGGAACACCATCTTAATATATAGTGGGTTCCCGAGAAGTTGACCCTGGGGAAACGGGGGGGGGGGGGAATGCGACAGAGCTGTTCACAGCAAGCTGAACACCGTTCCACATGCTCTGACCCTAACTGGGGGAGGAGGGAACGGGATGTGGACTTCCGCTACAGGGGGTTTTCCCTGTATAATTCATTATTCTCCTGGATCGAAGTTGGAGTTCCGGGACACATATTGCATAGTGGTTAATCACAAAGACTACCTCAGAGGGAGTGGAAGTGGGTTGTCATCGCCCCTCCTTCAGGGCCATTGTGTCTCTAGGTACCATTAACCCACTAGCCTGGTGTGTTGTGTCATTTAGAGGTATTTGCAGGGCGGAACCAGTTTGCAGACACCATGACCAGATACCCAGCCCTACTCTACGCCAGTCCAGTACGATGGACGATTCAGCCAGAGCTTGTTAGGACCCAGACCTAGTTCTTCTTCGACAGTGGATCCTGGCCTGTGAGGGTGCCGGCCGTGTCATGGCGACACCGGCCTTGTTGAGTATACATGGGTAAAGTGTACCTACTGGTGGTAAGTCTGAGTCACGCTATTCACACATGGTGTTGTCATTTGCTGGTTCTACCTTGTGAGAGACCTAACTGGCGGGACCAGAAAGAGATGACTTGGTGACGGTGGTAGCATTGCTAGCTTACATGCGTGACGTGAGGTGACGCTTCTACACAGCACCACGTCGCAGCGAAGTCTCAACTACGCCACAGTCCAGTCCCCGTCGTCGACCTCTAAGTTGATCTTCAGTCAGTCCACCTGGTATTATGATGGCTACGCACGGGCAAGTATATTGTCCTCGTGTATGTGATCATTCTGACATTGTGACCCACTAGCCCAACTATTAGGGAAGAACTACATCACAATTTACTTCAGGGTGGCCTGGTGTGTCTGGAACAGTCTACCACTTCATGGTAGGAGTTATTGGTGACATTAGTTACCGGGTCACCGGCTACAGGTATTGACTTTGAGTGAAAGAGGCCACGTGATCACAGCCATTTCCTTCTGGCCAACTCCAAGTGCTTACAGGACCGGTGATAATAATCTTGATACCTACAGGGGTCAACAGCTACCTCAGTGAACTTGAATTTGATTATACGGTGGTTTCCCCGGACAGTTATATATATATATATATATATATATATATATATATATATATATATATATATATATATATATATATATATATATATATATATATATATCATCATCATCATCATTGGCACCTTGCCGTCTTGACAGACGATAGTTTGTGCTATAAAAAGGCATAATAACTTTTAACTATGGCGGTAGCGAGTGTGACTGATAAGGCCAATTTGCGCTGTAAATGTCCTTTCACAGTGGGTGCATGTGAACACATGGTCATTTCCACCATCATGCACCATCTTACGTCTCAAACGCTTGGTGTGTGACTTTTCTGCAATTATTTTCTCCTTTGACTTTATTCCATTTCTGATATTTGCCCTCCATGCAACACGTTCAGCGGCGACTTGCTCCCAATGTGCATTATCAATGCCTGTATCAATCATGTCCCGCTTACACACATCTTTGTATCGTAGTAGAGGCCGACCCTGAGATCTCTTACCCATCTGTAATTCACCAAAAAAGATATCCTTTGGTATTCTACCATCATCCATCCTCCTAAGATGTCCTATCCATCTAAGTCTACGAAGACTGAGCATGGAATAAACTGTCACACAACCTGATCTTTCCAATACTTCAGTATTTGTGATTTTGTCTTGCCACTTAATACCAAGAATTCTTCGCAGACACCGCATATGAAAGCTGTTTAAATTGTTCTCTTGGTGTGAGTAAGTTGTCCAGGTTACACTGCCATAGAGAAGAGTACTAAGGACACAGGCTTGATAGACAAGGACTTTTGTTTTGGCAGTAAGCTTCCTGTTCTCCCAGACTCTTTTTCTTAACCTGTTCATTGTTGTTGCTGCCTTAGCAATCCGGATGTTGATTTCCTGATCTAGGGATAATTTGCTATTTACCACTGATCCTAGATATGTAAAATGGTCTACTGTCTCTAGTTCGGCGTCGTCAATAAAGATTGATGGTACCCCATGTGCACCTTGTGACATAATCTGTGTCTTCTTTTTGCTAATTGTTAAACCAAATTCAGAACAAGCATTGGAGAATGCAGATAGTAGACATTGCAATTCTTCCTCAGAGTGGGTCGTAACTGCAGCATCATCTGCAAAAAGCAACTCTCTGATCAGTACCCTCCTAATTTTGGTCTTAGCCTTCAATCTCTGAGCATTGTAGAGGCCGCCATCTGAGCGTGAGTGAATGTATATACCACCATCCTGATCACGAAATGCATATTTTAGTAGAAGTGAAAAGTATATTCCAAAGAGGGTGGGAGCTAGTACACAACCTTGCTTAACTCCACTCTTGATTTCAAATTCTTCAGAAGTTGAACCATCAAACTTGATTATACCCTTCATGCCTGTGTGGAACGATTCCACAATGGACAGAAGAGTTGGTGGGCAGCCAATCTTCTTTAGTGCATATATATATATATATATATATATATATATATATATATATATATATATATATATATATATTCTTCTTCTTCAGCGTTCCGAGCCATTGAGGTTCTTTGCTGCAAATATATATATATATATATATATATATATATATATATATATATATATATATATATATATATATCACCAGTCTTACCATTGAACCTTTAGTTGATTGGCCTCCGGAACTTCTACATGGATGTTATTCAGACGTCATCACGTACCCAAGGCCCTCGGAGTCACCGCATCGACCCGATAGTCAGTCCAGCTGAGTCTACACCTAGCCCGAGACATTCGATGCTGAGTGAGAAGATGAGTGACCGCCTAAGCCATGTGGTATCGTGCTCTGTGTATAGTGATGATTAAGACGCCCGGAGGTTATTCCAGATAGCCATATCTTCTATCGTTGCCAGGCTTCTCTCATAGACATCTTCATCATTAACATTCATCTTGTACATTATACCATCTAAACACTATGTGTAGATACCAGAGTTGTGTCATATGTTCTGGACGAGAGGTGAAAGGGGTATAGTCCCGTGGTTGATAGTGAGAGAGACAGGAATCCAAGGGCTTGAGGGGTCTGTATACTGAGATTGATCGTATTCCAAGAGTGCCTCTATCCCGTTATTAAGGTGTGGTGGTATCCTCCCTTCACCCCATGGAATACCACGACAACTTGCCAATTCTCATTTTTAATTTGTTGTTTATCTCTCCATATGTTAATATTTATTTTTTTGCAAGATAAAAAACATAGTGACCAATAAAATGATGTCATTGTCAGAATCTCTATGTCTCCAACCGAGATGCAGGAACATCGTTACGCCCGCCAGGCGAATAGTCGCCAGCCGGGATGCAGTAACATCGTTATGGCCGCCAGGCGAGTACCAGTTACCTGCCCACAGGTTGCGGGCTGACGCGATCGTCAGCGGTCAGGCAAGGACAAAGCAGGACGCACGCAGTCCTCGGGAAGCCAGTCCACAGGGCAAGCACTGTGTGAGGAAACCGGCAGACTGCTTGGGAACTCGGACATGACAAGACGTGTGGGTTGAGAAAGGCTTCGTATCGTTTCTGTGCCCAAAAGTCGAGTGCTTGTATATCTTGTGAGATAGACTGTGAAGCTGTGTGTTTTGTCTGTAAGTGTAATGATGTATTGTATATGTATTGTAATGATCATCACATGCCAAACTAGATTGTCTTGCATGTGAATTGTGAATAAATCCATTGAACTCGGTGTCATTGTGTGTCAAGTCCAATCATTTTGTACTTGTACTTGTCTCACATATGTTAGGTACAACGAGCGAGGTTTAAGACCCTGACATGTGTGAACGTGGAAGGCTGGTCCTCATTGAACATACTAACGTAAATTACATGCATTTGATTGTTTAAACGTGTAAAACATCTGTGATTGTAAAATTGTCGCCATTTTGAACTTGTCGTAGTTTGACCTTGTCGCCATCTTGTAAGCATGATGTCTATGTCCTTACTGAATGTCACCTTGATGTAAGTGATGTGTCATCATTGTTATAGATTGTTGAAATATATCTAGATTGTATTTGTGAAGTTAGTTGTGGAAAGCAGAAAGTTTAGGAAAGAAAGTGACTTGTGATTTGAAAAATTGTTGTCCGACGACATTACGACCTACAATTACACTCAACGCCATACAAACCTAATCAAAACTTAGTGACAAGCATACACAGCACACAAAGATAGATTCTAATTTATTTCCTCCCAAAAAGAAAGCAGGTTTTCTGTGCCATCTGAAACCCTTGCCCGTAGAGGTCAGTTTGTCCTTGAAGTAGCGACCCTACAGTTCCTAGCCCTGGTTTGAACCATTCTTCACCGCATCCAGTACACTTGAGTATATTTTTTTCTATATACTTTCTGATGCAAATTTGGGCATAAATTGTAAGTCAACAATATTGTAAAATTGGTCACGTTACTAACACCTTGGTACAAGTTGTGTGTCTGATAACTTATTTTCATTTAAACATTCCATCATGTCTTCATTAAATGACTTCATCGATATGGGTTTAAAGCTAAAGTTAACTGGTGACGAGTTAACAAAATGGAGTGAAACAAAATATGCTGAACACCTCCTAGTACAAGAAAAAGCTAAGGAACGCGATGAAAGAGCGGCTGAAAGAGCATCAAAGCAGGCAGAGGCAGAAACAGCATTAAAACAGGCTGAGCTAGAATTAGCTGCGAAAACGAAACAGGCTGAGTTAGAATTAGCTGCGAAAACGAAACAAGCAGAGTTAGATTCTGAATTGAAGAAGGCAGAAATAGCAGCTCAAAGCAAACGCGAAGAGCTTGAATTACAACTCAAAATTAAACAGCTTGACACCGAGACTGTCATAAACAAAGAGTCAAAGAAATCTGAAAGACTGGAAAAAGAGAACCAGTACAAAAAGTATCAAGGTATTGTGAGAAATTATACCTCGGGTGACTGCATTGCAGCGTTCACCCAAAATTTTGAGACCTTAATGGACCATTATCAGGTTCCAGTTTCTGAATGGAACATTATTTATATGAGGAGTTTGTCGGGGGAACCTCTGAAAGTCATAGAGACTATCCCCAAAGACTTCAGAAAAGATTACCACTATCTAAAATTGAAAATTATGGCTCATTTTATGCTAGATGAGGCAGGATACAGAGAACAGTTCAGCAAACTGAGTCCTAAATCTACTCAGACGTTCTCTGACTATGTCTCTGTAGTCCGAGACGTATTTATAAAATGGAGTTCAGCAGCCAAAGTAAATAAAGACTATTATAAGTTAGAAGATCTCATCATCAGGGATAAAATCATCACATCCCTTCCACCAGCATTTTCAAAATTTTTGTTAGAGAATGAATGTACGAGTGTAGAAGAGATTGGGAAACGTGGGTCGGCTTACTATTCAGCCAATAAACATTGTTTTGCTAGCGAAGCTACTGATACAAACTTCGTAGCAGCTGCAAACTATGACAAACCTCGATCAGAAACCTACAATAGGCAAAGAACTTATAAGCCTACTTCTGAGAAATACAATCATTGTAGATTTTGTAACACGTCACACCACCAAGGTGAAATGTTCGATAAGAATCCGGCATATCTTACATACTTACAAAACTACATAAATAGTCAGGATAAGGAACGTAAATCCTTTAAAAAGGTACGAAAATGCTTCCTCTGTAAATCGTACGGCCACTGGCGTCATGATTGTAAAGGAAGGCAAATAACCAAAAAAGCAAATGCCGCCTTATTTGACAGTTCATCATCAGATGAAGAACATTCAGAAAAACTCCCTGTGAACTCAGCACAGGCTTTTGACATGTTTAATTCACATAAATGTACTGTTTGTAATACCTTTTATGAAGATGGCATTTTAACATGCGGCCATTCCATTCCTATTGCCAATGAAGAAGCACTAAAACTATCTGGTGCTACATATAGACAATATGCAGACAAAGGTAACAGGACAATAACGTTGACACCTGGACAGGACGTACTTCTTCTCTTACCTAGTGACCGACACTTATTGACTGACTCTTGGCAGGGACCATTTAAAGTTATAAGACAGATTTCGAATGTGGACTATGAGATTCAAATAAAAGACAAACATAAAATATTCCACATCAATATGCTAAGACCATACTACAACAGAGACAACGAACAAGACGATACAACAGCTTGTACAGTGATAATAGACCATGAAGATGACGAAGATAGTGACGAAATTCCAACACCTGCATTAGACACGACAAACTGCTGGAAAGAAATCAAAATAAACCCAAACTTAACTCAAGCAGAAACAGACAGTTGCAAACATCTCATACAACAATACAACACCATCTTCTCCAACAACCCAGGACAAACAGAATTAGTACAACACCACATCACACTCACTTCAAACACACCAATAAAATGCAGACCTTACACCATTCCTTTACATTACAAAGAAAACTTACATCAAGAGATCATTAGCTTAGAGAAAAACAACATCATTAGACGATCCCAATCACATTTTTCATCTCCAATTGTCATGGTACGAAAAAAAGACAACACGATAAGACTCTGTGTAGACTATAGAAAATTAAATAAAATAACACTTCTAGATCTGGAACCAATGACCAACTGCGAGGACCTACTGACAGAACTGACAGACTCTAGGTACTTCACGAAGTTAGATATGACGAAAGGTTACTGGCAAAAAACGGTAGACGAACAAAGCAGACATCTGACAGCTTTTGCCACACCTTGGGGACTGTACGAATGGTGCAAATTACCATTTGGGCTAGTCAATGCCCCAGCGACATTCGTACGCATGACACGACTATTACTTGTGGACATAACAAACATTATCTGTTACATGGACGACATTTGTGTTCACACAAAGACGATGACAGACCACATAAAGACATTACAGCAGACATTTGAACGAATTAGACAGCACGGACTTACGGTGAAGCCGACAAAAGTAGACATAGCCTATCAGGAAATCTCCTTCTTGGGTTATAGAATATCTAATGGCTTTGTCACGACAGACGATAACTTCGTGTCCAAAATACTGAAACTCTCACTTCCGACTACCAAGAAACAAGTCAGAAGTGTATTAGGACTATTAAATTATTATAGGCAGTTCATATCAGATTTTGCTGAACTGACAGAAAAATTTACTAACCTACTAACGAAAAACCAACCTGAAAAGATTGTAAACAACGAATGCCTAAAATTTGCATTCCAGAAAGTGTTATCTTATTTTTCTGAGAATAGTTTAAAGAAACCCATTCTCAAATTGCCAAATTTACATATTCCTTTCAGATTACGCACAGACGCGAGCTCCGTGGCGATTGAGGCTGTTCTATTACAGGAACATGACAACATTCTATATCCTGTATACTACGTCTCTAGGAAATTGAAACCAAGAGAACGCGCTTGGTCCACACCTCAGTTAGAAGCTCTTGCTCTAGTGGTGGGTATAACTAAATTGTCCAGATTCCTCCTAGGACGACATTTCATCGTAGAGTCCGACAATAGTCCATTAAAATGTATTACTTCAGGGGTCCCAACAAACCAGATGATAGCGCGCTGGTCTCTTTTGCTTCAAGATTACAGCTTTGAAGTTCGACATATCGCTGGCAGAACCAACACGATTGCTGATCTTTTGTCCCGTTGTCCGAACGACCCAGTAAGCACTAATGTCTGAGTGCAGTGTGTTAGAAAACACTCAGACCAACACAGCCATCAGTGAATTTGTTTTTTCAGAAAAGCTGTGTACATCGATGATGTGATGTGATAGGGTTCATTCCCACTGTAAATATTGTTTCTTATTTTATTAATGTAGTAATCGTCGTGGATAATTGTGTAGTGTGTGGTAGAAAGCGAACAATATTAATTGTATATATTATAAAACAAGAACAGTGCCACATGCGCTTTCAACTTACCTGAAGCGAACTAATCAAGTTATCAGTGGTATCTGCGAGTGGATCATATCCAGTGACATTTTAATCCGTGAACGAAAGGGTGAACTGAACTTTGACATTTACACCACTGCAGTTAATCAGAATCCAGAAGTTTTCCAGCGAAACAACGAACACATGAACTATCAGAACAATTTCGCATTGCTACACCAGAGCGGAACAAGTGTGTGATAGAGTTTTAACAACACCAGCTGTTCGTGTGTACTTCCGGATGATTTGTAAATTTAGATCAAAAGTAGCAGACGATAAACAAAAATCTTAAAAATGTATGACGCTTCTAAAATAATTATGAAACACCAATTTCAAATACACGAATTGTGTATCAATATTTTTCGACTAATGTAATCTTAGAATCATATCTTGATTAACTTATTCACACTACCGACATTTTTCCGCTAGTGTGGAAAAGCATCAAGCTATGACGCTGAGAAATAGAATAATAGTTGTAATAATTTAGATTTGAAATCTTTTGAAATTATGTCCCTTTCATTTTTGTTGTTATTACTTTATTACACTAAGGGCGGTAAATGGAAATGTATTCAGAGATGTGTTGTATAAAAATAGCCATTGTGTTTCCAGATTGTCAACACTCCAAATGGTCATCAGCTAGGTATGGTATAGGGTTACCGGAGTTGTAGACCAACGGAAGAACTCCCGGCCAAATGAGGTCGGAACTCGAGCGTTGAATACGGCTTATAAAAAGTCGTATTACGGTCTAACCTGATGTTTTTTGTTGCAAAAAGCATATTATTCAGTTTTTTAGAGGTTGCGAGGTAGTTGCATTGTTGCTGATGCTACCGATCTGACTGGGTCAATATTGCAACTCAGGTGATCATCCATCGAGAGGATGAATCTTGGAAAGTGGTGAGGATTGAACACCGCATGACTTAACATACAACTTGCATTTCTTATGGATTTCTATGCCATTGTACATGACAACAGAAAGGTCGATTCTGACATGGTTAAAATATAAACCCTGTGTCTAGGTAAATTATGCATGAAATATAAAATCTTTCATGAATAAGCCCCGGGATTGCGTGTCAGAATCTCTATGTCTCCAACCGAGATGCAGGAACATCGTTACGCCCGCCAGGCGAATAGTTGCCAGCCGGGATGCAGTAACATCGTTACGGCCGCCAGGCGAGTACCAGTTACCTGCCCACAGGTTGCGGGCTGACGCGATCGTCAGCGGTCAGACAAGGACAAAGCAGGACGCACGCAGTCCTCGTGAAGCCAGTCCACAGGGCAAGCACTGTGTGAGGAAACCGGCAGACTGCTTGGGAACTCGGACATGACAAGACGTGTGGGTTGAGAAAGGCTTCGTATCGTTTCTGTGCCCGAAAGTCGAGTGCTTGTATATCTTGTGAGATAGACTGTGATGCTGTGGGTCTTGTCTGTAAGTGTACTGATGTATTGTATATGTATTGTAATGATCATCACATGCCAAACTAGATTGTCTTGCATGTGAATTGTGAATAAATCCATTGAACTCAGTGTCATTGTGTGTCAAGTCCAATTATTTTGTACTTGTACTTGTCTCACATATGTTAGGTACAACGAGCCAGGTTTAAGACCCTGACAGTCATTTGCAATGAGAAAAAGAGTGTTGATGTGCTACATAGTACCTGTGCTTTTGTATTGATGTGAAGCGTGGACAAAGAGCAGTCAAGCTGAAAAACATCTGATAGCTATGGAAATGAGGTTTCTGAGGAAAATGCAATGAATACCACGGACAGACAGAAAAACCAATGACCATGTCCTACAAGAAACAAATGACAACTGTAAACTGATTGGAGAAATTGGACGTAGACGGTCACATTTTTCTGGTCATGTTATGAGAAGAAATAAATTGGAGAACTTGGCAAGATCGAGGGGAAGAGAACAAGGGGAGGGCAGAGAAGTAAATACCTGGATCGCTTGGCCACGTTGTATGGTCGAGACAAGAACACTGAGCTGATCCACGACTCTGGTATTCGAGTGGCATGGCAAAACGTGACCGCCACCACTTATCGGTATGGCACATAATGATGATGACTGTGTAAAATTTGTGTAAAATACACAAAAATCAGAAACGGTGACATGAACCTTTAGGCTACCAGGGTAAGTGAATACACTACTCTGTGGTATTTCAGCCTCAAGTACAGATCACTCATGAGGTATCCACTTATCCTGGTGCATACTAGTAGAAAGGTATTCACATAGAAAAGCATTTGCATAGAAAAGTATTAACACATAAAAGTATTCACATAACACCTCTGAAGCGTTTACCAATCAAACTAACACGACCGTGCAAGACCTGTTGCCATGTCATGCGGCTCCGGGGTGTGCGATAGGTAATGGTAAAGTAACTAACAGTGTACATATCTTGAAACACATTAGGTAAATCAAATCAAATCACATCAAATCAAATCAACTTTATTTAAAAGGGTCACAAATTATGCACGTAGGCCCGTCTTACATTCGGCCCTTCCAATCATTCATCTTTCGTCCATCAAGAGCATTAAACATTCACATAGGAAGACCAAAAAAAAAAACATTGTGAAATGAATGTTGTAAACATAAACAAGGCAAATTACCATGTCATGAGGCCCATCTCCCACCTACCCACACATCACCCCACCCACACACACACCCCCAGGGACACATACATACCCCACCAACCGACCCATCCCCCTCCCGCACATCCCCCAGCCACACACACTGCCCTCCCCTGTTCCCCCAACTCAAACACATTCGCCACCCATACAAACACACCCCACCAAACCACACATCCCGCGCCCACCCACATACACATCCTAACCCACACACCCATTCCCCACCGACACATCCTCTCCCCACCCACACCTCCAACCACCCATCCCCCAACCACACCTCCATCGACCCCATATTCTCCACCCACGCACACACATCCCCCACCAACCCACATATCGCACATCCACTCACACATCCCCAAGCCATACACACACATCCCCACCAACTGACATCTCCCTACCCACACACACATCTCCCTAACAACCTATACATCCCCAATCCACTCACACACACCCCACCACCCACACACACATCCTCCACCCACCTACACATGCCCTAACCCACATCCCACCACACAATATTCTCAACCCACGCACCACACACACATATCCCTCACCCACACATCCCACACCCACATACCACCACACATCCCCCACCTACACACCACACACATATCCCCCATCCACATACCACACAATATCCCCACCCACACCTGTCGTATTATTTCTATGTGTCGTCCCTGAGGTGAGGGGAATCAACACCAACATTCTTTTAACCCCATATCAATATCTTGAGGATCTCCCAGCTATCTTTCGACAACACCCCGTCAGTCTCTGGATCTCTCTCTCTCTCTCTCTCTCTCTCTCTCTCTCTCTCTCTCTCTCTCTCTCTCTCTCTCTCTCTCTTTCTCTCTCTCTCTCTCTCTCTCTCTCTCTCTCTTTTACTACTGAACCAAGCCCTCTCTCATTCTTTTCCCAACACACACTACACAACACTGGCTCTAATAAAAACAACAAATTAGTTTAATAGAGAAAAGTGTCATGTATGTGCAAAGTGTATGTGTAGAATGTCTGTCGTATAATATAGTGTGTATGTAGCGTCAGACCGAATAGATCAGGAGCAAAGTCTATTTCATCACTGTACTGGTCACACAACAGCACCATATATGATGGAAAGAAGACCTCACCCAAATGATGTGTCTCTCAGGCCAAGTGTCGACTTCCTCCGATATCTCTTGGACAATCCAGATGCTTGATCCTCAATAGTGGAAACAGTCCAATATTGATCATCAATCTAACACACACACAGTGTAACTACTCTGTTCATACAAGTTCTGTGATCAGAGAATCCTAAAAATACTGTTACTGTCACTTTGGAAAACTCAATGTTAGTATTTAACTGTTCATAGGAATTCCCCAATTGTAACGCACTGTTAATTTACCCGGTATTTATATCTACTAGTGTTCCTGGTACAGGTGTTATTGTCAGTGTCTTGATTTTACTGTGATGTAAACTATCACTCAGGAAACACACTTAAATAACCATCGTTTCCTGCTCAGCAGAGGCCAGGTTCCTGCAGACCCTCTGGGTTATGGGCTCAGAACAAAAGCCTCTTAGTAAACTCTGTGTTCAATATTCGAGCCATGCCTTTTCTTCTAGCTTCTTGGTAAACCTAGTGGAATCTGTTGAAGAGAGAACACACCTGGTGAGTGCAACCCGATTCCGACCTTTATTAGGTGAGTGTAGGCGGACGGCAGCACTCAGATATATAACAGAGAACCAACCTCTGTCATAAGGCCGAGGAGCTCATCACATCGGTCTGAGTCATGGTAAGACAAGGAAAGACCAGAGGAAAAGGGCAGAAACCCAGTATATAACCTACTGGAAGATCCTACCATTTGACATTTTCCCCATCCCCCAACCACCCTCAAACTCCCCAGATATTATCCCACTACATTGTCCGTAACTCACTGAGTTAAATGATATCTCACACCAGCTAGTTTAAGCTACGCGATAGGCTACTGTTGCCGACGCTCTTATAATACGTTCTATCAACGCACATTACTATACTCGATTCCTAAGAATAATCCAATGTAGGTTTATTTCATTAATTACCATATATTTATTCCGGTTTGAAAATTGGGACTACTAAATCACACGAAGGTAACGTGTCTGTCAAAGAGCCGCATGTAGGCAGATAGAGAAGAGAGGAGTAGAACTAAGGAATAGGACTAAGACAGGATAGAGATAACATCCCTATCTAGGAAATAGGGAATAGAAGGGACAGAAGCAGTAGGGAGAACTGTGAACAGTTCTCCGACTGGGACACACACGTGTCATAAAAGGGGACACGGTAGGACATGATCAGGAGTTACCCAAAATAGAGTGGGGAAACCATTACCACGGGGAGTATCCATTAATAGTGGTAACTCTAGAAGAGTAACCTATTGACAAGCCACTAAACGCGTGCTGGAATACCGAGCACGCAAACCTGCTGACGCACGAAGGGTCACCGGCTCGTGGCTGGACACGCCACGAAAGGCAAGCAGACGGGGACAAGACAGCGTAGGAGACAGATTGTAGTATTCGCTCTGAATACTGTGTGGTTTATATGACAGTAGAAATAGTGGTGACTTAGGCTTAGATCAATACAGTAGATATTACCATAGATAACGTCATAACGTAATATTGTCATGATGTATATGATCCATGTGGTTATCAGCTCTCGGAGCTATTGTGTAACTAGTCCAGAATAAATTGATATCCTTTTGTACGACGTACGAGTTATCATTCGTGTAGTGCAAAAGAAGAATACATGTGTGCCTGTCAAAGCTAGGTTGATGACAGGCAAGACTATATTTGGTGTCAGAAGGTGGGGCTTGAACCATTAACCCACATAAATAGCAGATTATATTTAATCCATATTTAAGTGTCAGGATTATTTTTGAACCATCAACCCACATAAGTATTAGGATTATATTTGGTGTGAACTTGTAAGATTGTGATTTACCCAAACCACGATTGTGCTTTTATTATCGATTATTGGGGTCTTAAAAATTGACCTGTGACAATTTCACATTGAAATGTTTTGAAAGCATCCTTTAAGAGCAGTGCGATCATTATTTTGTGTATTTGTATTTCATGATTATAATTCACTCGGTAAGAATACCCACAAGAATTATGTTGGGATTATTCTGCTTATTTTGATGATTTTCATTATTGGATGATTAGTTTTGAAGATCTTATATTTTTGTTTCGATTAGTCAGCGAACTTACCCACGAAATAGTACAATGTCAGAAGTACAGTTAGTACAGGGAATATTAGACTAGCTTACAGATTACGATCAGAAAATATAGCTCAGTCAGAGACAGCAGAAAGTGAAGACAAGACGACATAGACTAACATTTGACGATTCATTGACGATTCATTCATTCAATCATATCATTTATATCAATCATATCACATTTGTGTTTTTCATATCGTAGAGATTGGGAGACTTAAGTTATTTACTATCTTGTATTTTGTAACACATGCCATATATTAATTGTTGCTGCTCTACGGAACAGGAACATCGATCGTAGTAGCGAGGCGATCTATCTTGTGTACGAGAAAGAGGTGTGACATCACAAGTGGCCGAATTGTCATAAAATCAGTGAGTATCGTTACATGTTTTGATATTCTCAATTAACGAACGCATCTTGTTTTTCCATTGCGTTACTGTAAATTTTCATACTTATTGATTGCAAAGTTAGTTAGTCGTACCAATTGTGTGTGAACTTAACTTTATACAATGTCAACACTAGGGGAATTTATCCAGACAGGGAAAGAACTAGGCCATAGCGGGGATAAATTAGAACATTGGGCAGAACGGAAAAACAAAGAATACATAGATAGGAAGACTGTAATCGATAAGGAAGAAACAGAAAGAAAAGCTGCAGCGGAGAGAGATGAACGAGCACAGGAAAGACAACACCAAAAAGAAATGTTAGAAGTAGGAGACGCCACTAAACAGAAAGAATTAGAACTAAAGGGAAAACAAATAGAATTACAGGAAGCCACCAAACAAAAACAAATTGAAGTAGACTCACAAACACAGTTAAGAATGAAAGAAATGGAGATTGATTCGCATGTTCAGATAGCTACCACTAAGCAAAAGAGTCAGGAGGAGCAGAACAAATTTACTAAGTATAAAGGGATTGTGAAGCCCTATTGCCAAGGAGATTCCATCTCCGCCTGGACCGAGAATATCGAGTTCCAGTTTAAATTTCAAAAAGTTCCTTTGGAAGATTGGGCGATGACCTATATGAAGAATCTCTCTGGTGAGCCCTTGAAAGTAATTGAATCAATTCCAGCAGATTTAAGAACTAACTACCAATATATACATGATAGAATTATGCAGCATTTCCTACTCGATGCTTCTGGATATCAGATCCAGTATTCTCAAATTAAACCAAAATCGAACGAAACGTTCATCGATTATGTGTCCAACGTTCAAAGTGTCTTCAGTAAATGACTTAAGGCAGCGAAGATAGGGACAAGTTTTGATAAGCTACAAGACTAAATGATCATGGACAAAGTTATATCTACGGTTCCATCTCCCTTCGCTAAGTTCCTGCAACAAGCAGACATTGAGTCACTGGAACAATTGGAAAAACGAGGTTCGGCTTATTTCTCGTCGAACAGAGACGTTTTTAAATCATCCATAAATGAATCTGAAATTGCGGCTTTTGCCAAAAACCAGCCTAGAAAATCTTTCAATCAGAAATCTTACCAGAAGAAAGATAGGCAAGACCAAAAGCCACCTCTATGTATGTACTGTCATTTAAATCACCAACAATATTCTATGTGTGACAAGAACCCGTCATATCCTGCACATCTCGAAATGATGATTAAAAAGCAGGAGAGCAAAAGAAGTGCATACAAGCGTGCGGTCAAATGTTTTTTTTTTTTGTTCCTCGTACGGGCATTATAGCTCTAGATGTTTGGGTCGTCAGAGAATGAAAGCCAGCAATGCTGTACTGATTGACACATCTTCCGATAGTGGCAGTGAAACTGAGTGTGAGAATGAGAATGTGTTACCTTTCAATGACTGTGAGAATGTGGCTGCTATTACAGATATTTTAAACTTTGAGAGATGTGAAACTTGTCACCAGTACCATACGGACGGAAAACTTAAATGTGGGCACATTGTACCATTCTCTAGTGAGAATGCGAACGCAGCTATAGCCTCCAGAGGCAATCTAATGTTCCACGATGCACTGGTCAATGATTATCCATGCCAATGTTTACTGGATAGTGGGAGTACTTTAATCGGCTTAAGGAAAGAACTAGCCAACCCAGAGGATTATACGGGCGGTTTTGTGAAATGCCGTACCTTTTCGGGTAATATTGAGAAATACCCACTAGCAAAAGCCCGTATAAACACCCCGTTCCTTTCCGGCACATTTACGTGCGCTATTTTACACATCCCGTGGACTGACCTGATTCTTGGCTGCCTACCAGGGTTAAAACACTACACTGCTGATGAAATATTAGCCTGAAAAAAACTAACACGGCTAATGCAGTAACCAGGTCAGAGACACAGAGACATCAAGATGACCTGCAGGAGGAGATGTTACAACTTTTAACACCTAGCGGTACAATTGATAATACCACCCGACAAAATTTTATAGAGGCGCAACGCGCCGACCCAACGATGTCACCGTATCTGAAATTATTAGGGGAAAAGGCCAAAGTAACTAGAAATGCCTCATGGTATTTCAAACTCCAAAATTGAATTCTCATGCGATATTATACCACCAATAACCATGAAATTCAGCAGACGGTGCTACCTTTAAAACACCGACAAACCGTGTTAAAGATTGCACACGACTCACCGTTTGCTGGACATTTGGCTTATGACAAATCTACAGCCAGAATTCTAGCGCATTTCTACTGGCCAAAATTTTGTAATGATATCAAATCTTTTTGTCGTTCGTGTACCAATTGTCAACAGTTAGTGAGAAAGGGAAAGCATGTAACAGCAGAGGTCCAACCGCCAACATTGGCTTCTAGACCGTTTGAAAGTATAGCGGTGGATATTGTTGGACCCCTAAATCAGGTGTCGAACAAAGGAAACCGATTTATATTAACTCTGGTGGACCTCTGTTCAAGATGGGTTGAGGCGGTAGCCCTAAAATATATTACCTCCAAAGATGTAGCTAATGTCTTTTTGCACCTGTTTTTCCGATTCGGATTCCCTCGAACCATTCTACGGATCGTGGAACTCAGTTCATATCGGCTGCTACGCAAGCCCTTACAAAAATGTTAGGTATTAAGCAACATTCCACGACCGCTTATCTTCCTGCCAGCAATGGAATCATAGAAAAGATTAACCTGAAACACATGCTGGCTAAGGTTACAGCAGAGAACCCATCTGATTGGGATACACTGTTACCAACAGTGCTGTTCGCCTATCGAGAAATTCCGCACTCAAGTACGGGTTTCTCTCCATTAGAATTAGTTTATGGGGCTAACCCACGTTGACCCCTAACTATTTACCATCAGCTAATCACTGATACATCAGATAGTCCAACCCCTGTAACACCTTACGAGATGGTAACAGAAACACGCGACAAAATTATGAAGGTGTGTGTAATAGCCAAGTCATCTTTGGCGAGAAAAGGACAGATCTACCGCCATTATGCCAACAAGGGTGCCAAAACCATACACCTCGAACCTGAACAGGAGGTGCTACTTTTATTACCAGATAAACGTAACTTATTGTTAACTTCATGGCAAGGGCCATTCAAAGTGGTACGAAAGATACCAGATGTCGACTATGAAATATCGATAAACCAAAAATTAAAGATATTTCATATCAACATGCTGAAGCCTTACTTTTCACGACAAGAAGAACAGATGACAGACGAACAGAATGCATCTACACCAAGCAACCAGACGACAGACGTACTTAACGCAACTACACTAGTTAGTGTGACAGAAGACGACCACATCGCAGATACACGTAGTCAGCAAACAGAACACGCACTTAGTACCACCACAGTACTGAATCAGATAGAAGACGACGTCATGGAACTACCAGTTCCGACAGTAGACATGACTACGACAATTGATAGTATACGGATAGAACCAAGACTCACAGACGAGCAAAAACGACAGATAATAGCATTAATAACGGAATACAGAGACATTTTTTCCGACATTCCAGGTAGGACTGACAGGATCGAACACTCCATTATTCTGTCTGATCACACCCCTATCAAACGCCGACCTTATTCCATCCCTCTAAGTTACAGGGAAAAACTCGACAAGGAAATCCTTAGTCTTGAGTCGAGTGGATTAATCCAAAAGTCGCAGTCAGAATATTCTTTCCCTATTGTCCTGGTCAAGTAAAAGGACTCAACGATTCGCCTCTGTGTCGATTATAGGAAATTAAATAATGTCACCAAGGTAGACGAAGAGCCAATTCCATCTTGCGAAGACCTGATTCTCAACATGTCAACTTCTAGGATCTTTTCGAAACTCGACCTAACGAAGTGATATTGGCAAGTCCCAATGCACAGACTTTCTATTCATCTGACTGCATTTTCAACACCCTTAGGTCTTTATGAGTGGCGATTCCTTCCTTTTGGCCTTCGTAATGCTACAGCCACTTTTGTTCGACTCACTAGGGATCTTCTTCATGAAGTAACGAATACAGAGACGTATATTGACGATATATGTGTTCATACGGCAGACTGGACAATAAATATACAGAAACTGCGACATGTCTTCGATAGATTGAGACTATTCGGTCTTACTGTGAAACCAACAAAGGTTGAGTTGGGTCTGGAAGAAATTGACTTCCTTGGCCATACGATCACAAGGGGCCAACTTAAAACAGATGATAAAATTGTAACTAAAATTTTTAATCTAACAATGCCAACGACCAAGAAGCAAGTTAGAAGCTTACTTGGTCTAGTAAATTATTACAACAAGTTCATACCTAATTTAGCTGAGATTACCAGCGTGTTTTCGAATGTATTGAAATCATCGGTAAAACTGAATGTAAAAGATGCAGATTTAATTGATGCATTATCAAAATTAAAACAAATGTTTAGCGTTGTACCAATATTGCGCTTACTTAATCCAAGCCTTACATATTTTCTCCGTACAGACGCAAGCGCTATATCCATCGCCGGAGTACTAGGCCAGTTCCATGAGGAAATCTTCCACCCAATCATTTATGTAAGCCGGAAAATTACACCTGCTGAGTCGAGGTATGGAGTCTCCGAATTAGAAGCCTTAAGCGTCATCTATTGTGTCCGTAAACTTCACCGATTCTTAGCGGGCACTCATTTTGTCATTGAAACTGATAATTCCTCTCTTACAGTTATGGAGTCTGGAGTCCACAAAAATAATAGGATCTATAGGTGGTCTTTGATTCTCCAGAACTACTCGTTCACTATTAAACATATAAAGGGAAAGATGCACTTACTGGCAGACACGCTCAGCACACCTTCTCATATTGAGATAGCTGATGTACAAGAGAGGAGCGATTCGACATCACCACATTCATTGACACTTTAAATAATCAGTGTCCAGAATGGTGAATTATAGACACTTTAGTGCTCTTAGAATTGTGAATCGCCTTAAATTGACTAGCATGAACTGTGTCATTACGAGTGAGAAAGGACAGACACGTTAGGAGATGTCTACGCCATCATCATATTCTATATGTAACCCGTGAGTAAGACTGTATTCAAACGTTACCCAGGACGAGAGCGTATATATCAGACATTGTCTATATTACTCTATTTCAACGAGATTCAACAGAGAACGCGACTCCAACAACACACCTGGAAGTAATTAATGTAATTAATGTATAGTTAGAAATGTATGTGATATGTATCATAACATGTTTTTATGACAGTTGCATGTAATATCATAACTTTTTTAGTTTCAATAGAATTTATAACACCATCCCCATAAATTTTTTGTTTAATAGGAAACTAATAACATTTAAGAGTTAAACTTCATCTACACTAAGTTAGAAATTCATATATGTCAAATCATTAGATCGTACTCTTGAACTTAGTAAACACAACTTTAATCCATCATCATTTAAACACATTTTCGTATAGTTTAGTTAAATGAAACATTACTTAAAATTGATACCCTCATTTACAATTTATACCATTATATTTAGAAACACACATTAAGGTAACTAACACATTTCACCCCATTTTATTCATTTAGTTACATTATTTCCCTTAGTTAGCGTAGCACAGCACACCAACGTAGATTAGATTAAGTATAGTAATCATTAATCTCAGGATTGGTAGTAAACGATCCTCACAATCATGTAAATTTTTGTACAGAAATGACCGGTGCAGAAATACGGCACAGTCATTTGGCTCTAAAACTTTTGTAAATTGAGTCAACCAATTATTGTAAATATATTGTTCATTCATTTTCTTTTGTACAACAGTATTTTAATGACATAACGCCTTTTTAAACCAGTATGGAATGAAAGCGTGAATAAAAGAAGTGTAAAAGTGAATGAGTGAATGAAATAAATACACAGGAATGAGACATTTTGCGGATTGTTTGCCGCACAACACGAGTTTTTATAATTCGTCCGTGTCAATTTGCGTAACACAAGGTGTTGTTCATTTTTGTCCGTGTTGTTTCCATACTTACATTATAGAGATAGGAAACATATTTTAAGCTTCCTAAACCGGCCAAGTAGTCATAAATCAGCCTTACACACTCGTTTGTGACTACAATAAACCGTTTTATGGCGCTTGAAAGATAACATATATGTAAATTATAGACATACACACATGTTGGTAATTTAAGCACACATTAGTTAAATACAAACACGCAACCAATCAGGAAAACTAACAGATAAAGACGCAGACATCATTACTTGCAAAGGGGCACAACTACTCTGAACAGGGTCACTACAGACTTTCGAAATCCTAGTTTAACACTGAAAGATTTCTTCACGAGCGGAAGCTAGATAGGTGAACATTAGCGCACAAAGCATGTATACAAGTTGGAGTTAATATTATATGGGAGCATGAATATAATTCATGTATTGTACCCATAATAGGGACAATTTGTTTGGGTTGTCAATTAAATTGACAATTAGAAGATAAGGTCTATAAAGACAACGGCTTCGGGTCACACAACTCCCAAGAAGTATAATGTTAGAATGAGCAAGAGCTCTAGCCAACTGTACTAGTGTGGTGTGATAATCAATAGCCAAGTGAAGGAATACAACAGTGTGACATTGGAAAGTAGAGGTCTTGTGCTATACCCAGAACATAGTTAGCAAGCTCATGCAGCCTTTGACAAAATTAGACAGGCCTAATTTTTTTAGATAACCATTTGCGTTACATCCATAAGCTAAAAGCTTGTAACGCAACACAGACGGAGGGAGAGCCTGTCAAAGGGCAGCATGTAGGCAGATAGAGAAGAGAGGAGTAGAGCTAAGGAATAGGACTAAGACAGGATAGAGATAACATCCCTATCTAGGAAATAGGGAATAGAAGGGACAGAAGCAGTTGGGAGTACTGTGAACAGTTCTCCGACTGGACACACACGTGTTATAAAAGGGGACACGGTAGGACATGATCAGGAGTTACCCAGAATAGAGTGGGGGAAACCATTACCACGGGGAGTATCCATTAATAGTGGTAACTCTAGAAGAGTAACCTATTGACAAGCCACTAAACGCGTGCTGGAATACCGAGCACGCAAACCTGCTGACGCACGAAGGGTCACCGGCTCGTGGCTGGACACGCCACGAAAGGCAAGCAGACGGGGACAAGACAGCGTAGGAGACAGATTGTAGTATTCGCTCTGAATACTGTGTGGTTTATAGGACAGTAGAAATAGTGGTGACTTAGGCTTAGATTAATACAGTAGATATTACCATAGATAACGTCATAACGTAATATTGTCATGATGTATATGATCCATGTGGTTATCAGCTCTCGGAGCTATTGTGTAACTATTCCAGAATAAATTGATATCCTTTTGCACGACGTACGAGATATCATTTGTGTGGTGCAAAAGAAGAATCCATGTGTGACTGTCAAAGCTAGGTTGCTGACAGTGTCCGCCAATGTAAATCGACAGAAGACACTGTAATCCCTCTCCAGAATCAAACTCGGAATAACACACACGTCTTAGTTGTTTCACAACATTTGGTCGACTTCCCCAAAGTTGTTTATCTCACCGGTTTTAATCCTGTGACTGCGTGACGTCACACAACTGTCCAGACACTAGACAGTCTAGAAGCTATTTTTCTCTATCCGTTTCCAACTTAATGTCAACAACTGGCTAGTTGTCCTTTTCATCTGGGAAATCATCCCGGAACTTCAAAAAAACTTACCGGTCTGTAATCTAGAGAATTCTTGTCCACACAAAAAAAAGACCCTGTCGACCTACATCCAGACAGTCCGTCTACCACATCAAAGAATGGCTGCCGCCTGCAGATGTATGGCGCGATAGTCTTCCCTCGATCAACCACACATTAAAGAATGTCGGCTGTTTGTAGACGTTTGGTGCGACATTCTGTCATCGATCGACCTCCGAGATTTTATGTGACATAAAAGACAGTAATCCGCATCAACTCTTTCTCATTGGAGGTTCGATCTAGATGATCTATTCCTCTTCTTCAGGGGCTGGGTGTCTAGAAAGGAAATCAGCTCCAACATTTTCCTTCCCAGGTATATACTCCACTGTGAAGTGGTAGGGCTGAAGCAGCAACGACCACCGCATCAAATGGGTGTTGAGCTTCTGAGAAGTGGCCAGGAACATCAAGGGTTGATGATCCGACTGGACCCGAAACTGAACTCCATATAAATAGGCTGGAATTTTTGCACTGCCCATACGAGAGACAAACACTCCCTCTCGACGGTCGAATAATTCCTTTCAGCCGGGTGAAGTTTCTTGCTTGCGTATGCCACTGGTTTCAATACCGAAGCATCGTCTTTCCCTTCCTGTAACAAGGCTGCCCCAATTCCAATCCCACTCGCATCCGTTCTCAACACAAATGGCTTGGAAAGGTCGGGGAGCTGTAAAACAGGTTTACTGACCAAGGCCTCCTTCAACTGACTGTATGCACTCTCACACTCGGGTGTCCATACGATTTGATCCGGGGATCCCTTTTTCAAGGTTTCCGTTAATGGAGCTCCCATTTCAGTGAAATGCGGGATGAATTTTTGGTAATTTGGTAAAACCCACACAACGAGAGAAAGGATCGCACATCCTTCTTAGTTTTTGGCCTTGGAGCACGTCTGATCTTTTCTAGGTTCTTCTCCTCCGGGACAATTTGTCCTGGAATGATGGTGTGACCTAGAAATTCCAGAGTCTGGTAACCAATCATGCACTTGGTTGGGCGAGCGGTAAGCCCTGCTTCCCTGAGCCTATTGAAAACTCTTTCCAAGGATTGCAAATGGTCATCCATACTGTCACTAGCAATCAGTATATCATCCATGAACGAGTTAATGTACGGATCCTGTAAGGGATCTAGCAAGGTCCTCATCATGCGAGTAAATACACTAGGTGCATTGCTGATTCCAAAAGGCATGACCTTGAATTCATAGTGTCCACTGGGAGTACTGAAAGCTAGCAGGGGTCGAACCTCTGGGTTGACCGGGATCTGATAATAACCTCGACTCAGATCCACTTTTGAGAAGTACCTAGCCTTCCTAGGAGAGGGAAAAGATTACCCAGGTTCTTGAGTCTCATAAGGAGATACTGACTGATAAACCAGGACGAACGAGGTTGGTTGAGTTTGCCTTATGCAGAAATGCGTGGCTGCTGGGCTTCTGGTTGACTGCCACTACCATCGACGATGACCTGTATTTCGTGGACTGTGTGGGTGAACATCTAGGAAACATACAAATGGGAAAATGACTGATGATTCCATCAGAGATGAACTCTGGGTTTCGTGGGGGACTATTGTGTTGACATTCTGGCGGCGGCATTATGCAGAGTGTATCTGTGCGGACTGTTGTTTGTCGAGACTCCTGTCTTTTCCACTTTTCACCTTGGGCAGTGGGGAGCGTTTTGAGTGATATTCACTGGCACAGGAACGGAGCATAATGGGGACAACCCGTTGCTGTGAAGTTGGAACTGCGACTAACTGACTAACTAACCTAGCCTTATGGAGCCTAGCGAATAACTGAGTTGGATTCGGCAAAGGTTCCACCTGAAATTGAGTATGACTGTTCAGAAGTCGATAGTCTATACACAACCGGTGTGGAGAGTTTGGGTAACAAAACCACCCCCACATTGTATGGGGATTTGGATGGCGCAATCACGTCATCCTTCAGCAGTTTCTGTATTTCCTCCTCCATGGCCTTTTCTTTAGAGAATGACACTGGGTAAACCTTTTTGCGAACAGGCTCTTGTGTTGTCAAGGTCATCTCGAACTCAACCAACCTCGTTCGTCCAGGTTTATCAGTCAGTATCTCCTTATGAGACTCAAGAACCTGGGTAATCGTTTCCCTCTCCTAGGAAGTCAGATCAGGGTTCACCTGCACATCCCTATAGGTTTCCTGGTGTACCAGGGGATATTCCCTGCCCTCGTTGGTTCCCGTTTCAGTCTCCACTGCGACTGCCATTGCCATGATGTGGGCTGCTTTGTCTCCGGGTCTCTCCTTGTACTTCAGCAGGAGATTAATATGGAAAATCTTCGACTTTCCCCGGATGCGGATCTGATAGTTGGTTCTGGAGACCACCCTTTCCACGGGAAATTGTCCTTGCCAACCTATCTCCAGTTTTTTGGTTCCTGTTGGGAGTAGCAACAAGACTTTGTCTCCCACCTCTAGAGATCTTTCTTTAGACCTAGGTTGTAGTAAGCCGCATGTCTTTTTCTGGCCTTTCTCAAGTTCTGAGTCGCCAGAGTCCATCCATTGTGAAGTTTTTCTTTCAGTTCCTCCACATATTTATAAGAGGAGATCACCTCTTCTGACGTCCCCTCTTCAGTCCAACTCCTCAACATGGCTTCCAATGGTCATTTGATTGGATGACCAAACAGCAAAGTAGCGGGTGGTAGTCCTGTTGAGCCATGAGGTACTTCCCGATAGGCAAAAAGTGCTGCTGGGATATATTCATCCCACCTATTCGGTTTTTCCTGTGCCAGTTTCCGGAGCATTGTCATCAACGTGCCGTTGAAACGCTCTACTTGTCCATTGGCTTGAGGGTGGTAAGGGCTGGTATGTATATGATTAGAGTGAACCACCCTAAACACCTCCTCCATAAGTTTCCCACAAAACTGGGACCCATTGTCCGTCAGAATCTGATTAGGGAAGCCTAACTTGGTAAAGGCCTCCATCAGTGCGTCAGCCACTCGTTTCGAGTCAATTGTGGTCAATGGTATGGCTTCACCCCACATTGTACAGCAATCCACCATTGTATGTACATGTTCCATTTCTTAGTCCTAGGAAGTGGACCCACGATATCGATGGCTACCCTCGCGAAAGGAGAGTTCATGATGGGCATTTCACCCAAGACTGCTGGCGCTGTCCAGTGTTTCGGTGCCACCCTCTGGCACTCAGGGCATGACTTCACATATCGACGCACATCACCGGTCATTCCCGGCCAATAGTAATGGCAGGAAATTCCTTGCATGGTGGCGGCAATACCCATATGCCCACTAAATGAGATGGTATGCCCCATATGAAGAATTTGGGAACGGTAGGCCCTCAGGACCACCAACTGACCGTGTAGGGTGTCTCCCATTCCGGCTCTCCTGTAGAGTATCCTATTCTTCATGTAGTACTGCCCCCGTTGTGGTGGATCAGCACTTCTCTGCAGCTTCTTATAGTAAGAACGTAATGTTGCAACTCCCCCGGCAGTGGGTTAGTGACAAATACTTCTGCCTGATCAGTTCTCGTCTGAGAGCGAGTCTGAATTGCTCCCATATGGGTTGGCTCCCTGGGCATTCCCAGAAAGACATACTGGCAACCAAGGAAGATGGGAAAAATGGGATCGGTCAATACAGCGGCCTTGATTGTGCCGGTGACATATCTTGACCGAATCTCCACTTTGGCAATTGGCAACTTGATTATGTGGTTATTTCGGGATTTGAAATTTAAATATTGAGCACAACCCACTACTGGCAACGCCGATCGCATTCTGGTATGAACCTAAGGCCTATCCACGTCAATATGGAAGCACTATACTCGAGTTTCGCCCTCGTTTGAGCTCGTCAGTAGTGCATATCCCTGACCGGATCCGGAAACAGTCCCGCTTCACACTCGCTCACTCTCATTCTCTCTCTCTCTCGCTCGCTCGCTCTCTCTCTCTCTCTCTCTCTCTCTCTCTCTCTCTCTCTCTCTCCCTCTCACTTACTATTTCCCTCATTCATTCACTCTCTCCATTTTCATTCACTTTATCTCTAAATCTTTTACACTCTCTCTCTCTCTCTCTCTCTCTCTCTCTCTCTCTCTCTCTCTCTCTCTCTCTCATACACAGACAGACAGACACCCTCACGCTATCACTCAATGTTTCACTCACTCTCTCTTACCATAGAGCACTCACTCACTCTTTTACTCTCTCTCTCTCTCTCACTTGAACACACACACACACACACACACACTAACACTCATTCACTCACTCACACACACTCACTCTCTCACTCATTCACTCCTCACTCATTCACTCACTTACTCACTCTCTCTCTCTCTCTCTCTCTCTCTCAGACAATCCTTCACACACACTCACTCTCTCAATCACACTCTCTCACACACACACATACGCATGAACGCACGCACGCACACACTCCCTCACTCACTCTCATACATACACGTACGTATGCATGCACTGACACATTCCCTCACAATTTCTCACTCAATCACTCTCCACATACACGCATACACGTGCGCACACACACATTCTCTCTCACTCTCTCTGACACCCACTTTCTCCCTCTCTCTCACTCTCTCCCTCCCTCTCTCTCTCTCTCTCTCTCTCTCTCTCTCTCTCTCTCTCTCTCTCCCACACGCACACACATATATAGTGAACAGTTATAGTTAAACAATTATAATGAACAATGATACCAGCAAATGAATTATGGTGGCATATAGTCGGTATGGATTAAGTATTGAAAGAGTCTTCGGTTAAATTTGTAGGGACTCATTGGAGTTTTTAGATCTGGAGGAAGATCATTCTATAAGTGAGCACCAGAATAGGCGAAACATGTTTTGTATAGGTCCAATCTAGGCTTTGGGACATGTAACAAATTTAGACGCTTGCTGTTCATTGCATTAGATTGAATCAGCGGTAGAAGATACTCTGGGGTATTTTGAGATATAATTTTATTCATTAATTTGGCTTTGTTAAAAAGGAAGCGCTTTCGAAGTGGTAGAAGCCTGAGATAACTGTATAAATTATTACTTTCAACGTAGTTTATGCCAGATCCTAGACGTATAGCGCGGTTTTGTAGAGAACATAGTCGTTTTAAATTAGATTTAGGGCAGCCGTCCCAAACTGTGGAACAGTAATCGAGATGTGATTGGATATATCATGTATAGAATACTTTTCGTGTGCTTTCGTCCAGGAAGTGCTGAATTTTAGCAACTTAGTAAACTTTTTGTGCTATTTTCTTGGTAAGAACGTGAACATGAGAGCTCCAGCTCAAATGGCTGTCAATTAAAAGACCTAGTGTTTTATGTTCATTCACATTAACTATAGGTAACGTGTCAATGCGGAGTCCGAGCGGTGCTCCAGTTATGACTAGTGTCTGTAGTTTTTGTCCGGTCGTTATTAGCATGGATTTGGTTTTGTCGATGTTAATTTGCGGTTTTCATTGCTCCATCTAGTAAGATTCAAGTTCATGTTGTAAAGAATTCTCTAATTCACTAGGGTTTTCACGACTAGGTATATAGTGCTAGCCCCATATTTTTACAGACCAGTCGACACCCGAGAGGTGTTGCAGTCAATATCACGCCGGGTGCCTTTACTTCTCATGACATTTCCAGGTACTTCTTTTACCTGGGTGAACCCTAGAACCCAGGTCGATTTGCAAACTCCGCAGCAATGGCGATTCGATTTCACGAGCTACGTGGCAGCAGACCAGCGTGCTATCTATCACGCCACCACGGATCTCTCATTATGTTTATTTCTTATCCCATACTTGTATAGAACTATTATAGAACAATCGGCACTCCACGGGTCAAAATGACAATATCACGTCTTTACTTCCCAGAAGATTTTCTGGTACCCATGCTAGGTTGGAAAGATTTTAAACATGGATCTGGGCTCCCAAACTGACCCAGCCTCAAATGGGTTTAAGGGGTGAAGGCGGCCGGCATCATGTTGACCAGGTCAGCTCGAGTCCCGACTGTTCTATACAAATATGAGTCTAGCACAATTTGACGAATACGTCACTAGTCGTGTAAAAGGGTTCTTTACTTACTTACGATACAAGGGGAGGTGAGGGAGGCAAATACAAGGGTGGCTTGGCCACATGGCCTAAACAGGTCAAGAACACAGACGGATCCAAGACTGGTCATCGTTTGAGATGGCGAACTATGACTGCCCACACTTCTCGGCATGGCTCATGATGATCATAATGATGATGATGATGATAATGATGATGATGGTGATGGTGATGATGGGTTACTATTATAGACTGAGCTGAAGGCAATTTTTTTTTTTAAATCCTTGTCTAATCGAGCCACATGTTTAATAAATTAAAGATAGGAGATACTGATAAATGTAACGGTGGAATTAGTAAAATACCAGCTAAACATTCGTTGCAAGAGTGTCTAACACATGCAACATTTGGCCTACATCTGCTCGATTTGAGGACAAACTCTAAGGAGATGTCAACAAGCTTACGTTGACTGCTGCTTACTGTGAATTTATTCCTATTTACCTCTGAAGGCGAAAGAAGAAGAAGAAGAAGTTTTTCTAAATTATTGGTGCATTTCCTGCGTTCGACAGCAATTCTGGACATTCTTATTCTGTCAATGACACCTCTGTCTATGTACGATTCGTAAGATTTAGAAATTGTTTCCGCTGCCGGGTCAAAACTACTTTTGCAGAAAAGTCTCACAGGAAGCATCTTGTATCTGAAAATGATGTCCAGTCGTGCCAAGCATGTATCTGACAGTTAAGTGTCAATCATTGATCGACCGGGGGAAATAGAAACTCACATTTTAAGTGTTTTTTGACAGAATTAAGGCATTCAGGCATAATATAATCAATATAGTTGTGTTATTTTCTATGGAAGCGCTCCTTTCAGCCTCCTCTTTCCACAAGGCCAACCTTATCATGCGTCAGATATAACGTTCTTAAACCGACAGAAAGACATCTGTGGTTCACGGTAGACGAATTCCATTACCGATTATGGCTAATTTTTGTGTTCTAGAAAATGTTAAATGCATTAGTAAACAACGTTTAATCGACTCTTCGTGCAACTGTCATATTAAAGAGTATAAATCTTGGCTGTAATGATTGCTTACTTTAAGCAAGACATATATAGCTGTTTGTGATTCCTTGGTAAGTCTACATTCAGTAGTTTACTGAACGGCCGGTATACATATCATTTTATTAAAGGGGGGGGGGGGGGCTGCTGCCAAATCGCCCGCTGCTTTGTTTCGATGTGCTTCCGTTACCTATAATAATATCTCTATTTCACTGCAGTGTGTTTATTTTTTCATAATTGGAATGCCAAACGAGATAAAGTTAAGTATCCCGTAAGTTAACTTCTATTTAAATCGGATTTAGACTGACACTTAGTAAAATTTCGCATTTCAAAATCGTGTTATCTACAAAAGCACAGTCTCTTCTATATAACCAATGTAGTGAAACCTCAGGAAAACAAAGTATTTTTTTTTAAATTTGCATATCCTATTTACAGGACATTGAATCAACACCAGCATTTTTTCAGCTGCTGTTGACGTCTTGGCAAGTTTTACGTTCAGTAGTTTGCCTTTGCTTTCTGAACGACCGGCTCAATACCTTTCCGTAAGAAACCAACGCGACGCGATCCGCTGCCGAATCTCGCGCAGCTGTGTTTAGTACGTGGGTATACGGGATTACGAACAGCATCCTTAACACCTTCGCCAAGGAGACGGTAAACGAAGTATAGACACCCACAATATTATCCCTGCAATCAGGCCTCGTTGTCTCCTATAGTAGACGACTTCGCTAACGAGTTATTGCTGAAACGCAGCCCTATTGTTTCATATTTTTGTCAATACTATAAAACTGGTTAGATTCTGACATAGCGAATGTGTTAATTAATAGATAAACGCCAACGCTGTATGATGAAATATAGGGCCCCCTATTAAATACAATGCTGGCCCCAATAGTGGTCTGTGGACGAAGGTCACAAATGTAAGAATGTCCTTTAGTCGTCCTCATGAACATGTTTTTGAGTCCCCTACAGAAGCTAGCTAGCATTATTTTACTTCATCGGATCAGATCTGTGATCGCTTGTCATTCAAATTGTGTAAAGATAAATAACACAGTGGATATGTTGCGATGACATGTTTAGGGTAGATCTCTGTTATTTACGTGTTTTCTACAATAGAAATAAGGTGAGAACTCTGTATAATTTAGATAAATAATACATGTTATATATGAAAGGATATTTGGTCTTGAGACCACTGAGATGGAATGTGAAATAAAATCACAGGTATTGCCAAAATTTGCGGAAAGGAAACAAATAACTTTAAACAAGAGCACGACATGAACTTGGCGTTTCGCGCAGACAATAATCTTCAGACTCAGAACTGGACAGTCTAGACCAGTGTTTCCCAACCTTTTTTGTACCGTGCCCCACTTAAGCCTTTCTAAAATTCATATTGCCCCCCCCCTCCCCCGCCCCATGCCCCCCCTCAACATATACATTATTTTTAATATTCAAAAATTGAAATGTTCATTAAAGAAACTTGAATGATAGGTTTTAGGAAGAAATCACTAGGTAATTATTGAGCAAACACAGTAAGTAAATTTTCAAAACATATAATGGAGAACTGAAATTCAAGTACAAGATAATTTTAATGAAAGATTTTTCTATATTATTTTAATTATTAGTAATTATTTATTATTTAAATTTAGTGAGATCCTTGCGCTTGATGCTTGCTGCAAAGAGATCTTATGTCAGGTTCCAATTTAGTTAACTTCAGTCTCAAGTCTCCCTGTTTTGTTATATTCAGCCGATTTCTTCCATTTTCGAATTGCCCCCCTTAACAGTCAAATTGCCCCCCTGTGGGGCGTGGGCCCCACGTTGGGAAACACTGGTCTAGACAGAGCAAACCTCATCCGAATAGGTCTCACTGACTCTGCAGCTTGTAATTGTAGAGCGCCATAATGAACGTCGGATTATATCCTACAAGACTTGTAGAAGAGGGGAAGTTTTCTCCAGTCAAACAGAGTGGGGAACTAGCCCACAGCAGCGACCATTCGAAACACATTCTGGGGGACCAATGAAGACCCTAAGCAACCCGTCCTGTTTGTGACATGCCAGAATAGACTCAAAGCGAACGTTGAAAGCGGAAGAAGAAGAAGAAGAAGAAGAAGAAGAAGAAGAAGAAGAAGAAGAAGAAGAAGAAGAAGAAGAAGAAGAAGAAGAAGAAGAAGAAGAAGAAGAAGAAGAAGAAGAAGAAGAAGAAGAAGAAGAAGAAGAAGAAGAAGAAGAAGAAGAAGAAGAAGAAGAAGAAGAAGAAGAAGAAGAAGAAGAAGAAGAAGAAGAAGAAGAAGAAGAAGAAGAAGAAGAAGAAGAAGAAGAAGAAGAAGAAGAAGAGAAGAAGGAGGAGGAGGAAACGAAGAAGAAGAAGAAGAAGAAGAAGAAGAAGAAGAAGAAGAAGAAGAAGAAGAAGAAGAAGAAGAAGAAGAAGAAGAAGAAGAAGAAGAAGAAGAAGAAGAAGAAGGGGGAGGAGGATGAAGAGAATTAGAAAACAAAGAAGCGAAGGAGAGGATGAGAAGGAGGGAATGATGACGAAGAGGAAGAGGGGGAAGAAGAAGAATGTGAAGAAGAAGAATAGAAAGAAGAAGGATAAGAAGAGGAAGAAGAACAAGAAAAGGAACATTATGAAGATTAACAGCATCGACAAGATTAACAAAAATAACATTATTAATACGACAAATTGGGGGGGGGGAAGTGCGTAGAGGAGAGTAAGGGGAGAGGATGAACAATAATAATCATACAGATGCATCAGAAAGATCAGAGAAGTATTGTGTGCTCCACCCAGGGGATGTCTAATAAAGCGACGAAGATCACACCACGGCGAGGGTGCTGGAGTGTGACGTCATCTAGTAACCGAGATGGTGCTTCAGGCTGAGCTAATCTAATACGCCATCGTACTCAAAGCTGCTAAGTTGTCTGGCAGCTTGTGCAGTGATTAGAAGACTGATCTCTCTCTCTCTCTCTCTCTCTCTCTCTCTCTCTCTCTCTCTCTCTCTCTCTCTCTCTCTCTCTCTATCTCTCTCTTCTCTCTCTTTCTCTTTCTCTTTCTTTCTCCCCCCCCCCCCTCTCTCTCTCTCTCTCGCTCACTCTTTTCTATTATGAAGTGGAATGTTTCATACTTTGACCCCATTGAGCACAGTGTAGATGTGAAAGTGAACTGCAAAATAAGCAGATACCAGGACGTTCAGTCATTGTAACACACATGTGTACTCTCACATACTCTGAAGAACTTGGCAGTCACGTAGCTATTCTCGTGGTGCTGTCGCTGCCACTTCTTTTGTGATTTGAAATCATGACCATGTCATAAGCACATCTGGTTCACCAAGATTATCCTGTTCACCTGATGTTTCTTTATGTTGTCTGTATTTATGATAAACACCAAAGGATATGATGGTACACACTCTTAATTACTCCAGATCTTACCTTTTCTACACTGTTATGAGAGTCTAATATTTGTTACTTTTAAATGAACACAAAAAAAAATAAATCTAATAGTCTTAAACTCCATCTCGATGTTATGATTTTGATGAGGAAAAGACGTCACTGCACCAAGGACAAACCTTTAAGTTACTATCAGACTGTATGCCCCGAGGGGGGGGGGGGGGGAGACCTAGCAACTAAGCGAGGAGAATGTGAAACGGAAGTTAACCCGATTTCCCAAGCAACAGCCGAAATCGCGAAGATTCATGAAAATAGGTGTAACAACAGATTGAACTGTCATTTATTGCTATCATTGCACTCTGTCTATATTCAGTATCCTAATTATACGTGTCTTTGAAGCTAGCATAAGATAGTCCACGAAACCGCTCACCCCTGCCCTACCAGGAATGTAGATGCATACATGTTTCCGAAGGGTTGATTCCTCCACACGTTGCAGTCACTTATGAAACAACTATTAGAAGAATACACTTTCCGAAATATTGAATGAGAGTCAGAGACATCAATAATTTCTGCTTGTGAAGTGTAGAAAAGTCATTTAAGTACCGCAGTGGCAGACTTCATACATATTCTCATACAGCAGGTATCTATTTGTTACTGTCTGTTCTGTTCTGTATTGACCCCGCCTCTCACTCCAGATGAAATGCTAACCATGGTTATTGGTGACAACGCACAGTTCTTCGTTTCCTGATTTTTCTTTCAGCAAATGCCACACGGTGTAATGTCTGATTATTCCAGTAACACACTTATTGTAAATACGTCAAAATCGACTCTTATATTCACTTAACGTTCAACTTAAATCCAGGTCAGTGCTCGTTAAATGTATTGTTCCATATATTATTATGCCTTCAATTAACAGTCTTATGGCTCTGTGTTAAGAGAGAGAGAGAGAGAGAGAGAGAGAGAGAGAGAGAGAGAGAGAGAGAGAGAGAGAGAGAGAAAGTGCCTGGGGGATTCATAGGAAATGAAAATGGTCGATGTCTAATAAAGAAGAGCTTGGCATATGACACCACAACCTCAAGTCTGCGAATGGAAGTGGAGGAGGTTACTGAAGCTTTCCATTGGTTGGAGTACAAACTATATACGTACGTTGTGACTGTAACTGATTCACAAAGCGTGCTGACAAACGTGAAGACTGACATGCTTCGTGCAAAGGTCGCGGGTTGTGAGCATTCGCTGGATATTTTCTCTGGGTCACTCTGGTGTGGCTGGAAATGAATAGGCCAACAGGTTGCTGCCACATCAGTGAGGGGTGATTTGATTCATGATAAGGCAGATGTGGTGGATGCCTTCTGGAAGAATGTGATTAATGCAGAAGAACAGATAGACTATCATGGTCTAAAGAGAATGCAGCAGCTAGGGATGGTCTGAGGATCTGGTCGACAGTCGTCACTAAGAGGTAAAGCCAGACGGACATATAATCAGATTGCAATGGTCTCCATTAGTGTTGAAACTCTACGATGGCTGTTGAAGATGAAGACTGGGCGCTTATGGGGATGCCCCGAGCGCAGCGATGTCGATTCTTGACTCAAATCAACTCGTCTAACAGTCGGTCTGTGGGATGTGGAATTTAATATATGAGAATAGTTTGTTACGTTTTGTCTAGGGGATCCCTATGGGGATTATTTTAGATTCTCACTCATTTCACCACTTGAGGTGATCATGGAATTCTACCACAAATACAGGAAGGAAAATACTTCACTTCTTTTTATAACTGTGTCTATGCGTACTTCTCCATTTCCACTAGATCACCAGTTTTGAATTTATATAGTGTCAGAGGAAATTGATTGTTTACAACATATAAAACAACCACTGTTGAACAAACATTAACAGCAATAGACGTAAAAATCAACATTTGGACAAACATTTCAGGCATTAAATGAAAATCTAATTAGACATATATGTACGTATAATGGCCACACTGGATTTCTAGAGCAGACATGGGATGATATGCAATATCATAAACATATTAAAATGTGATAACCCCATTGTCCCAAAAAATCATTGCTCTTATATCTAAAACAACAATCATTATTTGGTTCTACTACCATTGGCCACTTTACAGATGTAAAAAAAAAAAAAAAAAAAAACAATGGTCTGAGTTTAGAAAACCAAACATATAAAACAATTGTTTCCCACAACATTTACAATTCTCATAATTAAAAAAAAAAATATAATGAAATGAGGTCAGGATACTCAACGAAGAATACACATTCTATACATAATACTAATTATTTAGAATTATGTTTTCTTTTACTGTCCTGTTCTACTGTTCATTATTCATCTTCAATGCTTGCCAGTTAATGTCCTTATTATCCGGGAACCGGAATAATACTCACTCAACTGTGTTCTGCTCTTACAATATCCACTGAATATTTACTCCAGAGAAGATTATAATCCAAAATCTGGGAATAGAATTATCACATAATCCGGGATTGAAATCACATACCCTCTTGTGCTTATGGACGGTTTCCTATTGAAATCGAGGCCTGGGTCAGTCTAATTTTCAGGAGCTCCAACTTAAGACTTGGCAAAAGGGTACTTTCCTACATCATCGCATAGATGAAAAAATTGATAACCATCCAGCTTCTCGGCTTATGTTATCCGATTCTCGACTTGTGTTTCAACAAGTGGGTTCACTCTCCCTGTCTCCAGTGTATAGGCCATCCCACACTTGATGATAGGCAATCAGGCCGACATGGGACCAGCATAGAGTCATACGTAGATAAATCCATTTCATTCGCAGGAACACACACTGTTGAGCAACACTAGTTGGTAGCATCTGGGATTATACCCAGGATTGGTCTGCTGTAGGCAAGGAATTTACAAAGAATAAATCCAGCACACAAACTGGGAGTCGCAGACAGTCGAATGATTCTTCTGCTGTCGGTATAAAAACCTTTACTCCACTAATTTCTTTCAGTCTCTATAAGTTGGTATTTGAGTTGTTATTCAGGTCTAGGACTTTGTGTTGAAATTGCTTATTTCATAGTGTCTTCTGGTGTCTTCCCATTGGTGTTCATCCCTAGAGCATAGCGTTGATTTTGCCGCTGTATGACTGGTGTCGAAGAAGAATACTTTTAAGTATTCTTTGAACTAGGGATTCCAACAGGCAGTTGGAGGGTTCTCACTGCTGTTAGTTTTCTTAAACTTGGTTTAACTCCCATAGTTTCGTTGACCTCGCTGATTGATAGTGCGTCAGGTGGTACCTCCCAGATGTAAAACTGGTTATCCTTTTGGTATCTGTGTACTAGGTATATCCGTATCGAGATTCTGATACGGATGTCCGTCCTGGGTATTCTGATAGAAGTCGGAATATCAATCACGTAGTGCCCATGTCTTTTGCTGGATAAGACAGCTAATAAGTGTGACAGTCGACTTTTATTTGTAGGTTCAGAATAGGTGTATGATGTTTTTCCATTTATCCCTTACTGCCGGCTGTTGACCCAGGATCCGGTTTGGTGATACTGTACAAAACCACCACCTGCTTCTTTCTAGAGCTGGGAATGACAAAAGAACACAAACCCAAGCATTAATACCTTAACATGTTCACAACACAAATACAAACAACAAAAGGGGAAGGCGATAGGAGATACTTTCCAATTTTCCGTACCCTTCGTTGCTTGTTGTAGAGTTATTCTAGCTCTAAATGTGAGTAGGGTATCCCCTTACTCAATATTCTGGGATTGCAACTGGGTCTTTCTGATGAATCTGAGAATCCTAACCCTTTAATGATCTGGATGTTATATCTATCATAACCTGACAAGGATTTCTGTGACATAGGCCTTTTGTTTAGAATTCCCCATCTCCTTTCTACAGCTGTAAACAGCATTAGGCCGAAGGCCGCACCCATACCAGTTAACATTCTCCTCTTGTGGTACTGACCTACACAAGGGCTTCTTACATCATCATAATCATGTCTCCACTGGTTAACATTAAAATGTATATTCCAGCAATAAAATAAATAACACCATGAACCGAATACATAATTCTCATACAGAGAAAAAACAATATGAATCACTTATCTATTATCAATAATAATCATCATATTGATAATGCAGGGGCCATTCTTGAGATTTTCTCTCCTCCTTCAATCCATAAGACATTCATAGATATTCTTCTTCCCACCTGCCTATAGCAGCATGAGGTTAGTGAACACTGTTATATATATCTCACCAATTGCTGCAATTGTAAGAAGCGTTCTTATTTATGGAATACTTCTGTACTTGGTAATCATTTTGAACGTTGTTGCCAATTTCTGAACATAATATTTGCCCACGCACTGACATCCATGATTCGGTGCGGACTGAAGGCACGTCCTTCCAGAACATATATATATATATATATATATATATATATATATATATATATATATATATATATATATATATATATATATATATATATATATATATATATTCTGGATCAATTCTGGAAATAAGATATACTATGCACTACAACATCTATTAAAATCAAAGGCGCTATCTCATAACACCAAGATCACAATATACAAAACACTGATCAGACCAGTTGTGCTTTATGGCTCTGAAACCTGGAGTACAACGAAAGGAGACGAAACCTTGCTACAAACCTTTGAGAACAAAATTTTGAGACGCATCTTTGGACCCATCAGGGATACACAAAGTGGAGAGTGGAAAAGAAGAAGTAACAAAGACATTTATGATCTGTTTAAGTCCCCACTAAGCACAGGTATCATGAAGGCTAATAGACTACGATGGCTACAATATAGAAAGAATGGAAGATAATAGGGAAACAAAATTCGCTTACACTCAGGAAATAAATGACCGTAGACCCCGAGGTAGACCAAGAAGACGGTGGAGAGATAATATATATATACAGACCTACAAGCACTTGGAATCAACGGCTGGCAAGAGAAGGTCAACCAGAGAGATGAATGGAGACGGATTGTATCTGCAGCAAAGAAACTCAATGGCTCAGAACGCTGAAGAAGAAGAAGAAGAAGAAGAAGAAGAAGAAGAAGAAGAAGAAGAAGAAGAAGAAGAAGAAGAAGAAGAAGAAGAAGAAGAAGAAGAAGAAGAAGAAGAAGAAGAAGAAGAAGAAGAAGAAGAAGAAGAAGAAGAAGAAGAAGCAGAGGTGTTTCCAAGGCACCAGGGCCGGGTTATATGCTGGCCAAGACCTATTGACGCGTCCTCGTCGAGCGTCCTAGGCAACAGGTCCCTTCGGGATCCTGGCTGAAGTCAATAGGATCGCCGATTCCTCCGAAGTCAGAGAGTGTCTGCCTGTACGGAGAGGAACCACCAGTCTGCACACCAATAAGCCAGACATGGGACAACGGATACTCATGCAAACCTCAGGTCCTGTATGACATCACACTGATGTTGGACAACAGGATGTCTTCATCCGACATACAGGACTTCGCGTTGGAGCTCAAGCCAACGAACACAAGCAAGCAAGCAAGCAAGAAGGAGGAGGAGGAGGAGGAGGAGAAGGAGAAGAAGAAGAAGAAGAAGAAGAAGAAGAAGAAGAAGAAGAAGAAGAAGAAGAAGAAGAAGAAGAAGAAGAAGAAGAAGAAGAAGAAGAAGAAGAAGAAGAAGAAGAAGAAGAAGAAGAAGAAGAAGAAGAAGAAGGAGGAGGAGGAGGAGGAGGAGGAGGAGGAGGAAGAAGAAGAAGAAGAAGAAGAAGAAGAAGAAGAAGAAGAAGAAGAAGAAGAAGAAGAAGAAGAAGAAGAAGAAGAAGAAGAAGAAGAAGAAGAAGAAGAAGAAGAAGAAGAAGAAGAAGAAGAAGAAGAAGAATATATATATATATATCTTTCTTTCTTTCTTTCTTGAGATTTTACTTCTCAACCATGGCATTTCCCTGGCAATATTTATGAAAGGATTACGTGTCCATCACACGTATTGTGTAGTTACTAAACTGTAAATAATAAGGTTGTACCAAAATGGCACGATAGCTCAGGTTACAGATTAGCACTTATTTCTCCAACATGAACTAGTGTCCATAAGAATCGTTAATAATATTATTCTTGCGCATGGAGAGAAAGTTCTTGAAATGTCCTTAGAGCTTCCTACTCTACAGCACATATAATATTTGCAGATTTATATGCATTGATAGTGAGATAGGGATGTGTAATGTCTTCAGATCTGTTTTCCCTGTACAGTGAAAGTATTTTCAGAAATATTAAAGATATGGTAGGAATCAACATTGGGGGACGATGCATCAATAACATTAGATATGCAGATGATACAGTCTTGATTGCAGACAATGAACAGGACCTGCAAAATTTAGTAGATGCGGTTGTTATACACAGTGAACAACTAGGGTTAGAATTAAATTGTAATAAGACACAGATTATGGTAGTCACTAGGAAGGATGTAATATACAAGTAAATGGAAATATTCTTCAACAAGTGAATAGGTACAATTATCTCGGAACAGTAATAACATCTGATGGGAGATGCCTTGAAGAGATTAGAACAAGAATCGCCATGAAAAAAGTAGACTTTAGCAAGATGAAAAACATACTGACCAATAAAAAGATGTCAATTGAAACGAGAAAAAGAGTGTTGAGATGCTACATAGAACCTGTAGTCTTATATGGATGTGAAGCTTGGACAATGAGCAGTCAGGCTGAAAAACATCTGATGGCTGTAGAAATGTGGTTTCTGAGGAAAATGCAAAGAATACCACGGACAGCCAGAAAGACACATGAACACGTTCTTCAAGAAACAAATGAAGATCATAAACTGATTAGAGACATTAGACGTAGACAGTCACAATTTGTTGGGCATGTTATGAGAAGAAATGATCTGGAGAACTTGGTGACAACTGGTAAGATCGAGGGGAACAGACCAAGGGGAAGACCTAGAAGCAAGTACCTGGATGGCTTGGCCTTGTGGCATGGTCGAGACAGAAACACGGAGCTGATCCACGACTCTGGTGATTGAGTGAGATGGCAGAACATGACCGCCCACGCTTACCGGCATGGCACATGATGGATGGATGGATAGGCTCCATTCTCCCTCACAACAACATTATTGTGTCTACCGTTGTGAATACATTAATGCCACATGTATATCCGCTTGACTGTGGCAGTACATTCTACCAGGGTGCACTAAAGCTCTTCATGTTGACATGTATAAATTCAATATTTGCTCTCCTATTGCACAACTCTAAGTACTCTCTTCAAAGTATGGTGATTTCTGCTATCAGTTGATCCTGGTATATTTCAGCTTTAAACATTCATTGTTTTGCTTTATTTTACGTTGAGTTCACAATGCACCATAAGAGATGCAGCGAAATATGTCATGTCAGGCGAAAAATAGTTAACATTTATTTACAAAGAGACAACAGATATTCTTGTATTGACAGTCGTATGATTGTTATCGTTAGTGCCAACAATGTTGAGCAGGAACTGCAACAGAGATGACGTCTCCTCATCATCATCGAGTGAATTAGGTAGCACTGTTTCATCACGCCGGTGACTCATTACATCTTACTTTAATAAGCATCTTTTAGGTTTGCTTTCCCTGGCCTTTGACTGTTTCCGATCTACCCACAAGGCAACCTGTTTATGTTTATCTTCGTCTGGTCCTTATCCCTTGACGTTTCTGACATGGAAGACCCTACCAGTAGTGCGCTACCGTCAGTCGAGATCTAGGAGGCTACTGGAACAAGCAAGCCTCTCTACCTTTTCAAGGTATGGAGTCATATCTTTCCAGTTGTCACGATGTTCTCCAATGACGTTCTTCTCATCACTTGACCAAAGACAGCTGTTTGTCTCTTTCATATTGTTGTATATACTGTTCTAGTTCCATTTGCGTTTTTCGGGCAATCTTTGTTAGTTACTCTGGCAATCCTAGGAATTTGCAATATTCGTCTTAGCACTTCAGCACTTTCTCTATTGCATTTAATGATAGTGCCTTACTGAATCAGATACTTTTCATTTTCTGCCTAAAATGAAAGCCAACAGCTTTCCTAATAATATAATTACATGGCATGCATGGATATTGCCTCTTTATTCACCAACGTTCCATTAGATGAGACCATGAATATAATAAGCGAACGCATTAGAGATAAACAACTAAAACTAGGCATACCATCAGCTATTCTAGAGAGGCCTATTAAAATTATGTACTGCCAACATACAATTCAACTTTCTAAACAAGTCATATCTCCAAATTGACGGAGTGGCCATGGGGAGCCCACTTGGACCCTATTCTAGCGGATATCTTCATGGCACACTTAGAAGAAAAGAGATCCTCAGAAATCAATAACTTGGCCTTTTACCGTCGTTACGTGGACGATATGCTAATTATCACCACAGACGAGCTACAAGCAACGTCGTTCCAGGCCATATGAACGAGACACATATAAACATCTCTTTATCTATGGAACACGAACACAACGAAGCGTTGCCGTTTCTAGATATCCTAATGAGACGTAGAGCAGACGGCACAATTCAAAGATCGGTGTACCGCAAAGAAACATGGACTGGCCAATACTTAAATTTTCAGAGCTTCGCACCTGTCCAGTACAAACGGGGCTTAGTACGGACCCTGTTTGACCGTTCTAGGAAGATATGCACCCAGGATACACTGACAGAGGTATTGGAAACTCTCTGAAGAATGCCTTAAACCTGAATGGGTACTCCACAGGATTTATAAAGCGCCACTGCCAACAGCCCAAACCGAAATCAGAAGTAACTACAGTCCCTAGACTGAAGGTATTCATCCAGCTAACCTTCCGAGGAGATGACGTAATGCAACGTCTGCGGGACCAGCTCACCACAACAGTCGAGCGAACATTCTGTGCTGCAGCTCTAGTCATCAGTTACAGAAACACACCGATCCCAGTCCCAGCAGTAAAAGAACCTGTAGCTTTGTACGCCAAATCAAATTGTATTTACCAATTTACATGCAGATGCGAGGCCATCTACATAGGCAGAACTGAGCGACAGTTACATTGCAGGGTTTCGGAACATATTCTGAATTGGGTGGACAAGATACTACACACAGAAGATGGTAGCCTAGGCAGGCCGACACACCGGAACAGTCCAGCTTCATCGGTCGGGAGACATGTGCTCGAGAGCGGTCACGTGGTTGAAAGAGACAGTTCCTTCCGTGTGTTGTTCAACACACAAAGTAGTCGATTGTTAAAGTTTGCTGAAGCTATAATAATCAACCTTCATAAGCCGTCCTTGTGCAAGCAGAAAGACATGTTAGTCAGTTTAAAATTACCGTGGTAGACAATCGACATTACTGTGCGAACATGTGTATATTTAAGTTTGAAGGATTTATCTAATTAATTCACGTAAGTTGTGTGATTTCTGCAGTATGTAATCTGACGAGATGCAGCGAAATATGCCAGGCAATAAATCGTGCAATCTATTGTTTGTGTCTTCGTTATTCAAAATAATAATATAAATAAATCAGACCACACGATGATTTAAATAAAGAAAATTTGGCGTTAAAAGAAACATACAAAAGTGAAAACGCACACAGGAAAATATATGTATGAAAATAAACTATACAATACACATGAAAGCTATTATCTGAAGTTAGTATATACAGTTGACATTAAACCATACAATGCTCATGAAAGCAATCCGACGGTAGTACATACAGTTGACATTAAAATATACAATACACATGAAAGTAATCTGAAGTTAGTATTTACAGTTGACATTAAACTATACAATACACATTAAAGCAATCTGAAATTAGTATATACAGTTGACATTAAACTATACAATGCACATGAAAGTAATCTGAAGTTAGTATATACAGTTGACATTAAACTATACAATGCACATGAAAGCAATTCGAAGGTAATATATACAGTTGACAAAACACAAAGGCGTTAGCACCGTGACCACGTCTTGATGGCTGATTGGTGTTCTCATTAGTTAAACTAGACTCTCATTCCTTCTATTTAACTAACGTCTTGTTCAGGCTGAGTGCGTCACTGTTGGGGGTGTAGAACTGTTTGGCTCGTTCGTTGCATGTTTTATTTTTAACTGATCAATTGAATACTATCTGTCCTAAAGCGTTTAGTTGAAGACATAAATGCATCATCAACAGGCATTCCCTTCCCACAACAGAAGACGCTGGAAAACCAAGATTCAGATGTAAAGAATAAATCGAGGGTGTAAGATATATATAGGGCCCTAGCCACATTTTTATTCAAGATGGAAAAACTGAACACCCCACTAATCTTTTGGGAAATAACAACCAAAGGTCATCATCCAGGAGAGTATACATGATAGACAGATCATCTCCATTATCAGCATGTGCCATGTCGAACAGCGCAAACGATAACGTTTCTTGATTAAGCCTTCTTCTGTGTTTTTTTATTGTCTTAGATACCCAGATAGACAGATTGGCGGACGGATGAACAAAAGGGGGAAGACAGGGAGGCAGATAGACAGGAATGGAGGGAGGAGAGACAGGCGGGCAAAAAAAAAAACTGACAGATAGTCAGGCAGGCTGACAGGCGGCAGGCAGACATACAAACAGACAGACGAACAGACAGACAGACGGACAGACAAACAAATGTGGTATCAAGTACGTATGTAAAAACAGTGAGATAGTACGACAGCCGTCTGGCACAGAAAGACTGACAAAGGATAGATTATATATGTCGTGATTAATTAACCATGCTCAGCTGCTCGGTACAGGATTGAAGGCATATGTTTTTGTGTCACTCCCATAGATGTATTCATCCGCAGTGGCCATCACGCCACGTTCAGCTGTCCGTTCTGTCAACACTGGCAGCTTCCATCCACCTGACAACATCGAACAATACTATTGATCATCACTTGTACCGCTGCTGGCTCATTATTACTTCACATTTGTTATGCTAGAGGAGTGCAAATGGTGTGAGATTGCCTCAGTAATAGGCACGGTGTAGACGCATACCGAGCAAGGCATAGTTTATAATAATGATAATAATAATAATAATTTTCTGTCATAAAACCAACAATCGTCAACTGTATAACATAACATAATTACTAAACTAGTAGTGCCCTCAGGTCAATCAGTGAGCTCTAATGTAAAACATAGTGTAGAAACTGTGATTTCTAATGGGAAGCATAATGTAGAAACAGTGCGTTCTAATGTAAAACATAATATAGCATGCTATTGCAAACATCCTGCTTAAAATGTGTATGTTCAGCACTACAAAATATCCAACTAAATTCGCAGAGCTAAAAAGTATAAGCATAAAACAACAGGCATGACAATTGACAACCATTTAGGATCCTTCAATACCCGATCTGTTCATGTCATACAGTGAAATAAAAATGCCATCCGTACAACGTATGACGTGTTCGAGGTTGGTGGACGTGATGTAAGCACTCTGGAATACGCCGGTGAAACTGAACTGATCACTGAACACGAATGTCACTTGCAGAACACAATGTATTTAATTGCAATAGAACGTCAAAATAATGGTTTCATTCAAATGAGTAGAGAAGAAAATTAACGCATTACCTAAACTCGAATCTTTGTTATACCAACAATCAAAAACCTAAAAGAATATGGATTTCAAGAAGCGAGAAACATAGAAGCAAACTGGTTGTCAACAGAAACTCGGCGGACTTCTTCTTCTTCTTCTTCGTTCGTTCGCTTGAAACATGTCTAAAACTGCAATGTCGTCTCTTGTATGAATCTAACAGTCTTTTTTAGTTCATTCAGCGGTCCATAGAGTTTATCTTCCACTGTTGTCTCTCTAGGCCAGAAGGTTCGCCTGGATATGTTGTAGTTTGGGCAATCCTGGACTCGGCGGACAATACACTGGTTCCTTCACTGTTGCCGAAATCCACGGAAGGTGACCAAAGTCCACAATCAAGCTGTACTGGAGAAAACGAAACCGAAAAGAACACCGTGAAAGTGGGATTACTGGGCGATACTGACGCGGAGTTTCCGCACCAGGACACCGAATCCAACAACATCGTAAAGACGACACCAGCTACAAGAGCTTCTGGAGAGCCTGAAAAGTATGTTGCCCAGGCAGGAGGCGCATGGCGTTCGGCACGTACCACTGACCCACGCAAGTCAACCTCGTCAAACAAGAGAAGCATAACCTTACTGGAAGACGTCCAAGTGTTACATCCACCGGAGAGAACAAGCAGGCCCTTGAGATAATGGGAAATAAACACACTAGAATTCACACTAAAGAAATGTCTTTCAGAAAAACGTGGCATTTTGCGGTCCCCGAATTTGTCATTGTAGATGACAAATACGTACTGCTTCAATGAAATTAAACCAATGCAAGGGATATTATGTGCATTACAATGTGTTGTTTCTACTTCTTCTTCTTCTTATAGTCCATCTCCCGTGTGTTGCCGGGGCCCATAAGGGAAGCAAAGAATAGCAACACTGTAGCCTACCATGCATGTCGTAAGAATCGACTAAGGAGGCTTGATGGTTCCGTCGCCCTGCTACTGAGTGAGTGCGTGGCGCGACACTGTGAGCTGTAAGTTTCATGTGAAGTTCTTTTGAATCTGCCCAAGTTTTTATTTTTGGAACGTGACTGCATGTTCGGAGCGATGGCAGGTGGCTTTGTCCCAGAGTTGACCAATTTTTGCCTTATGCAGAAATACGTGGCTGCTGGGCTTCTGGGATTCCATCAGAGATGGGGGACTGGTGTGTTGACATTCTGGCGGCTGCATTATGCACAGTGTATTTGTGCGGGCTGTTGTTTGTCGAGACTCCTGTCTTTTCCAATTTTCACATTGGGCAGTGGGGAGCGTTTTGTGTGATATTCACTGGCACAGGAACGGAGCATAATGGGGACGACCCGTTGCTGTGAAGTTGGAACTGCGACTAACTAACTAACTAAGAGAAGAAAAGAAAAAAAGAAAAACAAGAAAAATGGAAAACAAGATAAGTCAAGAACTGAACATCAAAATAAAATCTTTTTTTTTTTTTGCCCTCGCTCTCTTTGAACTCAAACGTAGTCCATACACACTATTTATAGTAGTGATGGAATGAGTTTTGCGTGTGGATTAGCTTTCCCTATAAATAGTGTCCCTCGCCATCAGGCGAACCCACTCCCCAAATCAAGTACGACAGGTCAAACTTTTTAGTTCAACTGTCCGGTATATTGGTTGAACCGCTTACCTCGGCATCAGCATACCGGATGTTTAAGAACATGCGTTCTTACCCATTCGGCCATGCGAACCCGCAACGGCCCAATTCTGAAGCATGTAAATGAGTGTAGATATCTGAGTACAATAATTGGGCATGCGAGACGATGTATAGAAGATTTCAGATCAATTCAAGCCATGCAGTTTTCCACAAGATGAACGTTTTAAGCAACATATATTTCACATTAAATATAAGAGAGTTTTAAAGAGTTATATAGATGATATCCTCATGAACCATTGAAATTAAACAGATTAGTAAATAATTGTTTGGAAACTGTATAAACTTGGTTTGATAGAAGAATGGCGAGAACGTTGTGGGCAGATTGAAATCTTGATTGTAATGAATTTAAGAAAACAGCTCATTACTAAGATCACAAGTAGACAACAACGCAATAATATGGACACGTGGAATGCGTCGAATGAACAGTTACGTTTGAAAGATAGAGAGACTGGAAGATCTAGAATGAAGATGGTGGACGACTTGCCGTTTCATATTCGTGAAAATATTCAAGCCGTGGATTAAGTATTCGGATCCAGGATTGTAGATATAGATACACTACATAGAAGTCCTAATTCTACAAGAATCCTTTAGCTGTGAATATCCAGGAAAGACAGGACAGATTCTGTTTTAGTTTTGTGATTTTTTCAGGTTGGGGGTTTGTTCAATTCATTGATATTTTGGTATTTCAGTATTCTACATGGAGCAGGTTCTGATATCTGAGAAAAGCTGGGTTGCACACGTGTGTGTGCATTTACGAAAACACGACATTCATTAAAAAGTAAATGAGTTGCGTTTAGTAACGAACCAACGTCACAGCACTTGGGACAATCCCATGCGTGCTCCGTTCTCATATACAGAGTCAGCGAAGAGTTCCATTACTAATGGTACAAGTAGCAGTCTCATTATGTGTTCATCTGCCCTGGGGGAACTATCGTTGCATGGAAGCCTGCCACTCTGTCCTAAGCATGCCTGTCTGCACCATTTGCATCACACTTCGTGAGTCCGTTAAATCACGTGTGCACTGTTTATTCTCCAACCAGCGTACTGTCTCCACCTCCATTCTCAGACTAGATGTTGTTGTATCATATGCCAGTCTCTCCTGCATCAAACGCTGTCCACCATCCTTCGCCACGAACCCCCTGGCACTTCTTTCATCTTTTAGTACATAGCTATCCGTGTAGATTATTACATCACCTGGTCGAGAATTGTCGTGGATCAGTTGTATCCCCCATTCAGTGCAGCCTGCCGGCTAATCTTTGCTTTTCCTATCCAATGTTATTAAATATAACGCTGCAGAGATCTGACTTTCCTACTGGGATTCTCTGACCCACTCCTCCCCTCTCCCAATGTTCTCATGAAATTGAAAATTCTCTGATTGTGTTCTCTGCCTGAGCCATCAATGATTTTCTGTTTGTCAGCCTTTGTCCCTTAACTGTGTCCAGAGCTTCATGCTAGGGGTTTTAAAAAGTAAATATGTCCAGCAATTGGTTAATTTGTGCTTCTCTAATACATTTACTGAGACTGTTTTTTTCTTAAATCCAACATACAAGTTAATATATCTGCTTTGGTAATGGAGTTAGAATGCCATTAGATCGCTCATCTTCTCCTTCTTTTGCGTATAGTCCATGTTGTATGACGTCTGCCATCGTGGTTGTCCAAAACCTTCTGTCTCGAGTGAAAAACATCTGCGGACTGATAACATTAATGGCAAATTCTGACTCTTAAATGCATTGCTAGCACATAAGAACTGCCAAGTGAGCAGTGGAATAATGTGATGACAAGCTCATCCATTGTGGCACCCGGGCCACTTGCATTTGAGGTTGCGATAACAAACACTTTCACTGGTCTCTTCGACGATACAAATGTGAGATTTTTGAATAGGTGCACTGAAACTTGTATATACATAAAGTCTTTACTGTAGACGGAACTTCATTCAAGAGAGCAACCTACATCGTTATTGGAGCCTGTGAAAATTAAAAACGGGTGTCTTCATCGAATACAACATTATGGGACACACGCTGATCATGTTAGCATTATCTGCTCTAAAATACAAATGGCATAATTTAAATAATATAAATAAGTTTTCAGCGATGACTCTCATATCCTTCATGACACCGTGGCCCGGTGGCTCCTTCTTATTGCCAGATACCAGGAAAGGAGGTTGCCAATTTTCCAAAGAGTGGAAGATGTCTACAGCAGAACGACATGTTAGTGTCCTACGGCAAGGTGATTGATTTATTGATTGATTTAGGAACCGACATCACAGCAATCGGGGCATTCCCATAAACGCTCCGTCCCCATCTTCAGCAGCCAGCGAAGAGTCCCAACACCAATAGTTCCAGTAGCAATCTGATTATATGCCCGTCTCGCCTTTCCTCTGTGCGTCAAGCGTCGGCCAGATCCACTCGTCAATGCTCGCTGCCTCATTCTTGCCAGACTACGATGATCCATTTGCTCCTCCGAGGTGTACACGTGCTCCCACAAGGCCGCAACCACGTCTGCTTAGTCATGCATCAATACTCCACCAAGTTTTGCCGAGCCAGCCAATATGTCCGCCTGTTCATTCCCCAGCACACCGGCATGCCCCGGAGAAAAGATCCAGGTGATACTTGCCACCCGTGACCTCCGAAGTGAAGCAAGCCACTCTGCACGAAGCCTGCCTGTCCTCACCCACCTCAGCATGCTTTCTGAGTCAGTTACAATCACGATGTGTGTGATTATCATGTTCTTCATCCAGCGGAAAGCTGCACTGACCGCCTCCACCTCCATTCTTAAGCTAAATGTTGTGGTATCATACGCCAGGCTCCAAACGTCTCATACGCTCCTGCACCAAACGTGACCATTAGCTTTCGTCAAGAATCCCCAGGCACTTCTCCTACCTCTCAGCACCGAACCATCTGTGTTGATAATCACATCACCCGAGCGAGCATTATCCTGAATTAGTTGCTGGATTTCCACTTCCGTGGCCCCTTCTGGCCACTCCCTGCACTCCCGGCTCAATGTGATTATAACTCTGCACAAGTCTGCCTGTTCCGCTGGCACTCTGACCCATTCCTCTCCTCTCCTGATGTTCTCCAAGGGGCACACCTGTCTGATCGTATCCTCCGCTTGAGCCATCCATGATTTCCCTCTTATCAGTCTCTGACCCTTAATTTCGTCCAGCGCCTTATGCAACGGGTGATCTGTGTCTGCACAACTCTGAGGTATGCCTTCGCCTGCATCACCTTGTACCTACCAGCAACAGTCGGCAGACCAAGGATATAACGCATTCACACTACTGGAGTATCTCTGGTGCATCCCAGAATGACCCACATAGCTTCGTTCTGTATGCGCTCTAATTTCACCAGCTGACTCTTTGAGACAGTGAGCCATAATCAATCGCTGAGAGGATCAAGTTCTGGTATAGTGTGAAGAGCATTCTCTGCTCTGTGTCCATTGCAAACATAGTTTTAAGTGCATTGAGTTCCTTTTGAGATCTTGTCACAACCGTCTCCACATGGTCCTTGAAGAACACCTGACACCTGTCAAATGTTATTCCCAGATACTTCAGTTTGTTCTCTCTGTTGACGCTTCTACCATCTATCGTGAGGCCTGGGACATCAGTTCTCACAATCCTGTTGTCCAGAGAGCACCACAAAACAGCCGCCTATTCCGGGTGGATGAAAGCACTCATTTCAGTGCACTAATCAACCACTTTGTCTACTGTCGCCTGTAGCTCTTGGGCTGTTTGCTCCCTGTCTCTCCCCTGCCTATATGCAAGAATATCATCTGCAAATGTTAGTATCCTTCCATCCCCTGGTGCTTCTCGGTTTGCAATCTTGCTCGTATACACGTTAAAGAGCACCGGTGAGATTGAAGATCCCTGTGGTAGTTCCTGGGTTAAAATATGTGGCGCAGAGGTCCATGCACCCAGTCCAATCCGACCAGAAATGTAAGAGATTACAATCCGACCAGAATGCAGGACGGCTGCTATCCAGTTCACCAACCAGGGATTGACCCCCTTCTCCATTAGTGCAAGGTAAATAATTCGACACACCGGCGTGGACAAACGGATGCGGTTACACCTTGGTTATAGTACAGATGACCAATATCTTACACCCAGCAAGATAGATTACATTATGATGGTTAGATTCCGACAGGCCATAGTAAACTAAGCTGTTCATTATTCATATTTTAAAGAATAAATGTTTTGTTGCACCCGTGACTTGCGAGGAGCAATGAGAACACACGTGGTCAACACTATCCATTGCCAATATCAAACGCTATGGCAGAGTGGACGATTAAACTGCTGTTTTCATCAATAGCTTTCTTGTTACCACCAAGTAATGTAAGTGGGGGAAGTTTAAAATACGGTGTTCCTCTTCTTCTTTCGTTCGCTTGAAATATGTCTATAACTGCAATGTTGTCTCTTGTATGAATTTAACTGTCTTAATTAGTTCACTCAGCGGTCCATAGAGTTTATCATCCACTGTTGCACTCTAGACCAAAAGGTTTGCCTAGATATGATGTATTTTGGGCAGTCTCGGAGTAAGTGCTCTGCTCTCTGGGACGCCAATCCACATGTGCACATGGCTGATTCACCAATCTTGAATTTTGTATACATGTGGTTGCGTAATCTATTGTGTCCTGTTCCGAGGAACAGAATAATGACTTCCTCTGGTCTGTCTATAACGTGGTAGTCGTCTTGAGTAGGTTTTGGTGGCTTTCTGACTAATTTGATCAACATTTACTTTTGGTGGTATGCAATGGACACATCAAGCTGTTCTTCTTTTGCCGATTCCTTAGCCAGTCGATTGGCTCTGTCGTTTCCGGGTACTCCACCGTGGGATGGTATTCACTGTAAGGTTACCTTATGCTGACTGCTAAGTTCAGAAAGTAGTGTCCTTAGTACTGACAATTTCCCAGACAGGAGCGCCTCGAGTGCTGATTTTGCATCTGTTAACAGCACCTCAGGTTGTGTACCATGGCTGGTATTTAGTAATTTCTCTGTTGCTATCTTTTTTGCGTCACTTTCAGAATCATAGTTATGGCTGTACTTACCTGTTGGAACTGTGGCCGTGTCACTAGTATTATTTGGGTATTCTATGTACACTCTCGTTCCTCCATTTCGAACAGAATTCTTCATCAAGGAAACTGAGAGTAGCTGTTCTGTGCTGTACACTGTTCTGTTTTTTCGTGTCAAATACTTATCTCATATTTGTCTGGATTTGTAGTGATAGTCTATGTTCATCTCTCCATGGAGTTCTCTATGGAATAGTTGTCAGGGGGATACCAACTGTGGGTAGATCGGTGGTTTCTTTGCAGAGTCGTTTGGCCTGGTTGATAAAACTACTTCTTTTCAACCGCCCCATAGCTAGGTTTTCAAATCTGTTCTTCATAGGGTGGTATGGCAAGCTGAGAAACTGTTCTGCTTGTATTAGCGTTTTCGTATCACGGTGTGAATTTGGAAATTACGTGGAGACAAAAATATCGTGCTTTTATTAAGTGACTAACGATAGTCGCCTGTGGCAAGTGACTTTACTGAACAAAGAGAAAATACAACGGCACCAATGACGGAGAGTCATTGAAGATTAGTGTTTCTGTTTGGGCATTGACGTGGAGACGGTCCCCTGGGATATTCACGCGATCAACCTAATTTTCATTTCCACCGACTGTTGACTATTCTGTTTCATAGTAGGTGAAACAAAGACAGCTTTCATTTAGTGGTGACAACTAAATTTGTTCACTTTAGTATTCTTGTCTTCACTAGCCAGCGGAATCTCTTCCCTGCTCTCTCTCTCTCTCTCTCTCTCTCTCTCTCTCTCTCTCTCTCTCTCTCTCTCTCTTTCTATATATATATATATATATATAATGTGTGTGGGTGTGTGCGTGCGTGCGCGCGCGTGTGTGTGCTTGCGCATGCGTGTGTGTGTGTGTGTGTGTGTGTGTGTGTGTGTGTGTGTGTTAACTTTTAACAAAGTTATGAGAGTCGGTCGCTTAGAAAAAAATGTCAAATTACTGAACGTAAGCTTTGACTAGTAAATCGCAGAAAGCTAGAAAAGGCTAGGGTTTATTGCGACGTAATGTGTGAGTATATATAGATATACAGCTTATGTCCATCACATCTGTCCAGAACCACATTGCATCAGTCCACCATACTGACAATCTTTAGCTTTCAGTCCAAGCTAAATCGCATTTCAATCAGAATGGTGGACAAAGCCCCGGTGGAGTACTTTGGATGTGTACAGTATAAGTCGTCCTTGTCTGAGTATCCACCAGGATAAGTCGGCGGCTCTGCAGCTTAGCAGAGCAGGACATATCTTGTCCTAAAAGTCAAAACTGCAGCCCAAGACAGAGGTGACGCAGCCATGTGTGCACGAGAAAGGCAAGGGGATATCACTACACTGTCTTCTCAAGAGTTCAAGGAATTCTACAGAGCAGAGTCAGAGATCAGCGTTAATGGCTGTCTTATGGCATCCTCGTCCGGTGTAGAATGTCAAGAGCCACAGGAGATACCATACCGCCATCACGAAACTAACAACAAAACCAATGCGACAAAAATTTACAATAGGAACGCGGAAAGTCAACATGCCAGCTGACATATACAAGTTAGACCATTTAATAAAGATATTAGACATTTGCAAATGTATATCTTAAGTATGCGTGAGATGAGATTGAATAATGGTCATAATTGAACAAATGTTGGGCACTGGGAGAAGTTGCTTTTACAGCCTGCAGATTGCATACTGTTTTCAGAAATGTCCTTAATTTTTCCCCGCCCATACCGATATATGTTCATTTATTCAATTCTTCTCACGACCGTTCCGACACATATATTCATTCCTTTATTCATTCAGTAGCATGTCCTTTGTAGAACCTCGCTCCCATAACAACCTTCCGGAAAACCTCTCGATCACAAGCAAGATGTCCCGCGTCTGATACACCCATCTGGAGATCATCCGCCACATCTGTCGCTTGTTGTCCCTGGAGGACAGTGGAATCAACAAGCACACCTTTAAGGTCCTTATACTTGGGACTTATTGACAGACTTTTGTCTACACTCCTCCATTCTGTCTTCTACTCACTATCTCTCTCTCTCTCTCTCTCTCTCTCTCTCTCTCTCTCTCTATCTCTCTCTCTCTTTCTCTCTCTCTCTCTCTCTCTCTCTCTCTCTCACTTATTCCTTCATAACATACACTGACAACAGTTTCCTCCAACAATTAATAAAATATTTATTGCTGAAAACTATGTCAGTTGTATGTATTGAATGTGTATATGTAATTTGTAGTGTCTTCTATTGTGAGTGCAAGATAGGACCGTGAATGTCTATGCTCCGCATCACATCTCTCATCTGCATACGGCCAAGCAATCAGACATCACACATATATGGACAGCTCTCACCCTGGATGCTCCGTTTCTCCTGAGTCTGGACGTAATCCATTCTTTAGAAAATGTTCAATGTTTGATCACTATAAAATCCTGTGATTATGATAAGTTTGAATTCAGCATATTTCCCTTTCTTGGAAGATAGTAAAATCCATCACGGAAAACACATCACCACTGTCTACAGTTATTTAATAGTCACGGTGGTAGGCCTGGAAACTGATCTTAAGTTATCCCTGGTTCTTTTATATGAGTAAACCAGTCACCTATATTTAGCGTAGGTCACTTTGTCGTTATAGACTTAACGTCCTTTACATCGCTTTCTTAACCTGGATACTTTTGAATTACAGAGTTCTCCTATATGTGATTGGTTATCTTTGCATCAGTGAAGTACCGTTCTATAATTTTATTTCTTAAGATGCGGTGCTGTATCTCTGCACAAATGAAGTAAATTTCTTTAATCTTCTCTGAGTATGTCAGGAGTTTTCATGAAACCTGTGGGAGATATATTTAATCAGGCGATATGAGTCTGCTTCATACTACTTCTTATGTGAGAGCCTTTCTCCAGCCGTACTCAGACGCTTCCGAAAGATACTCTGACATAAGACAGATGAGTCCAATTAAGTCTAAACGATTAGCTAAAAGAAGGAAATGGTAAAAGCCAAGCACAAACACCTATTTCCCTATGCTAGACTATTACGCCAAGGCTAGACTACCTTATATAATCTATGTTAGTCCGTGAATGGAAATACACAAACGCAGATGTGCTAATATCCCATCACCTTTAAACAATAAGGGACTATATCTCTTTCCAAATAAAGGACACATAGATATTCTCCGTCCCGTTTGGGAGCACACACTAACTACAAAAACAAGTTTACACTATTTATACCGAGTTCCAATTCTCCGTTCTCTTTTGATGTGACTACATCAACAATCGTATTTTGCCGTTTCCTTCACATCAAAAGTCTGTGAAGTCCCGTATTCGTTAGTTGCCGCTCTGTCTCGTCTTCTCCGCTCTCGTACATCAATCAGTTTTAACGCTTTGATCTACGTCTTCGTGTGTTCCCCAACCCGATGTCTCCGCGTTGTTTTGTCCGGTGAAATCGGCAGTCAATGACCCCTCATACTGTATCCTAGTTTTATACCATTCGGTCAATGATCTTCAATTTGTCCTCATCTCAGACTGAAGTACTCGATTGTTATCCATCCTCATACATTGCAATTAATCTTACTATTGTTAGTTTATCAGGGAATCACTAAACTCACAGTATCCCGTGACAACATCCTGCACCCATCTTCTCTTTGGCCTTCCTCTTCCTCTCTTCCCAGGCATATACCCTTCCATTATTGTTCTGTCCAAACTTTCGTGACGTTTCAAGTGACCAAAATACTTCAATTTTCTTTGTTTTATCGTCTTTAATAGCCAACCCTCCTTAATAGTCAACTCTTGAAGTATGGATGCATTTGTTCTTTTCTTTACCCAAGATATTCTTAGAACTCGTCTATAACATTTATATTCATAGGCGTTTATGCGCTGTTCAGCTTGTTTAGTAAGTGTCCATGTCTCATAGGCGTATGTTGCTATGTGAAAGATGCATGCTCTTAAAAATCTAATTTTTGTAGTTCTGTCTTTCCCACTCCATAATTTATTCATCAGTTTTAGTCTTTGAAGAGCAATGGATAGTTGCCGTTTAATTTCTTTTATAGTGTCACCGTTATTGGTAATCAATGACCCAAGATATTCAAAATTTTCCACCACCTCCAATTTCCCCCCCATTAATGTATATTTCTTTCTCCATAGTAGTTTTATCTGTATGCATTATCTTTGTTATTGCTATGTTAAGATATAAGTTGTGATTTTCACTATTCAATTGGGTTGAGGCTATTAGGTATTTTATGCCATTCTGTGTTGTGGATAGTAATAGTGTATCATCAGCATATCGAATCTCTGGTATGTCATGACCGCCGATATTTAGGGCATCATATAGCTCCCTGTTTATATCCGTGTGTTGCCGGGGCCCATAAGGGAAGCAAAGAATAGCAACACTGTAGCCTACCATGCATGTCGTAAGAGGCGACTAAGGAGGCTTGATGGTTCCGTCGCCCTGCTACTGAGTGAGTGCGTGGCGCGACACTGTGAGCTGTGAGTTTCGTGTGAAATGCTTTTGAATCTGCCTGAGGTTTTTTGGAACGTGACTGCATGTTCGGAGTGATGGCAGGTGGCTATGTCTCAGAGTTGACCGGTTTTTGCCTTATGCAGAAATGCGTGGCTGCTGGGCTTCTGGTTGACTGCCACTGCCACCAGCGATGGACTGTATTTTCGTGGACTGTGTGGGTAAACATCTAGGTATCATTTAGATAGGAAAATGACTGCCGATTCCATCAGAGATGAACAGGGTGTTTCGTGGGGGACTGGTGTGATGACATTCTGGTGGCGACTTTATGCACAGTGTATCTGTGCGGGCTGTTGATTGTCGAGACTCCTGTCTTTTCCACTTTTCACATTGGGCAGTGGGGAGCGTTTTGTGTGATATTCACAGGCACAGGAACGGAGCATAATGGGGACGACCCGTGGCTGCGAAGTTGGAACTACGACTAACTAACTAACTAACTAATCATCTCTTACATTTCTCATTATATTTTAGGCGTACAGGTTAAACAAATAGGGTGACAGCACGCAGCCCTGACGGACTCCTTGCTTGATGTCAAACCAATTTCATGTCTCGCCATCTATTCTGACTGCTGCTTGTTGGTCTAGATAGAGCATTTTTATGAGTTGTACTACATGTGATGGAAAGCCCATATTCCTCATGATTTCCCAAAGTTTCTGATGGTGTAAACAGTCTTTGAATAATCCACAAAACATGAGAATAGGTTTACATTAAATTCTCTGCACTTCTCTATTAATAAACGCATGTTGAATATGTGATCTCTTGTTCCTCTTCCTTGTCTAAATCCAGCTTAGACCACGTTAATCTCTTCTTCCATTTTCTTACGAAGTCTTCGCATTATGACTTTTAGTAGAATTTTTCTTGCATGACTGATCAGGGCTACAGTTCTAAAGTAGGTGCATCATTTCAGGTTGCCCTTTTTTGGTATTGGAATGAAGATACTTCTCTTCCAATCTTTTGGCCATATACCATATTTCCTAATCTTTGTACATAATGCATGATATATGTGTATGTTTTCTTCTCCTCCCGCTTTAATTAGTTCAGCTGGTATCTCATCACATCCAGGTGATTTACCATTCTTCGGGTTCTTTATAGCCCAAGCAATTTAATCTATTTCAGGGTTCAGGTCTTGTCTCTGCTGTCATTGGCTCATGTATCTCATTCATATCCTCACTGTCACTCATATCATACATTCCACTGCAGTACTCCTGCCATCTTTCTAGAATTTGTCTAGATTCTGTTAAGGTATTTCCTATCTTGCCACAGATAACATTCAATTGAGGTTGAACATTTCTTGTCAATAACTTCATTTCTTTGAACATTTCCTAATCTCTTCCAGTCTTATGATATTGCTCTATTCTGGTACAGCAATCTTGTATATATTGTTTTTTGTCCTTTCTTGTGTTCTTTCTTATTTCTCGAGAGATGTATACTTCATCCTGCTGTTATCGGATTCATCTCCTTTCTATTTCAGCTCCCTTCGTTGTTTTATTAATTCTAACGTGTCTGATGTAATCCATGGCTTAAGTTGCTTTTTCTTGGTCGGAATGAAATCTGTCGCTGCAGTTATCAAGATATCTCTAGCTTGTACTGCCAGTTCATCAGGTGTCATTTCTTCTTGTACAGACATCAAGACCCCAAAGCGATTCCTAACTTCTATGTTGTATGCATCTGGTATTTTTGTGAGATCAAAACGAAGTGGCCTTGGTCCTCTGGTAAGCTTTTTGAGTTTTAATTTCAGATCTGCTTCTAATAACTGATGATCTGTATCACAGTCTGCACTTCGTAGGGTTTTTGCAGATGTTATGCTTGATCTCCATCTTCTTTGTATTAAAATAAAATCTATCTGATATTTGGTAAAACTGTCTGGAGACTTCCATGTGAAGAGTCTTCTTGGATGTTGTTTAAAAAGCGTGTTGGCTATCGTTAACTCATTTTCTGTGCAAAATTCAATTAATTTGTCACCTGCATCATTTTTATTTCCTAATAAAAATGTTCCTAAAACGTGTCTCTCATTGTCAGCTCTTCCTGCACCTATTTTTGCATTAAAATCTCCCATTATTATTGCTATATCATTATGACCAATCTTATTTAATGTGTCTTGTAGTGTGTTGTAAAAATCTTCAATTTCGTCCTCCTCTGCTGTTGAAGTAGGTGCATATATCTGTATGAGAGTTGTGTTTTTTGGACGGCCTTTAAGTCTAACAGTCAGGATTCTATCACTAACTGGATTATATCCCATTAAAGATTTTGCAGTTGTCTTATCTAAACAAAATGCCACTCCACTCTGGCCTCCGACATCTCTACCAGAATAAATGAAAATACTTCCATTTTCAGTTGTAAAATGTCCCTTGCCGCTCCGGCGATGTTCACTAATTCCTAAAATTTGAATGTTTAACCTCTCAATCTCATCACCCACTACTTTAAGCTTTCCCTCATACAAACTTCTCACATTCCACGGTGCTATTCTCACTCTGTTTCTTAGTCTGAGACAGGGGATTTTCTTGGTAACACAGTCAGGATTAACTCCGTCATTACGATTACTAGTACTGGTCCCCGTGTCACACTCTTCCTCAGTGTTATCTGATCTGCCTGGCCTGGGGGACTCGCCACCAGATCTCTTTCTTATTATATTTTCTTTCATGGTTGTTATGGTCTCTTGGCAAGTTTTGCAGAAGGTAGTTTGCCATTGCTTTCCTTCTGGGCAGTGACTGTACTAGTCGGTGGCCATAACCATTGTCTCTACTGATGAGATCATCTGCCTATCGCCGCAGAGTGCAAGACCATAACCAACAACAATCTGTCGGCTGCTCTCACAATCCATCCACCACCTGCTTCCATGGCTTCACGTAAACCTGATCGGGGGGCTAAACGGGTACTCCACCTTGCCCAAGGGTGTCCCGTAGACTAACGGAGGAAAGGAGGCGTCTTACATCTCCTTTGATAGGCGATACCCCTACCCCGCTAACAGGACAACGCAATCACGTCTGGAAAAGAAGAAAAAAACAACTCCGGATGAACGCAGCAGAAGAAGAAGAAGAAGAAGAAGAAGAAGAAGAAGAAGAAGAAGAAGAAGAAGAAGAAGAAGAAGAAGAAGAAGAAGAAGAAGAAGAATAGGTGGACCTTCTACGTTACTTTCCTCTGTTAATTCTGCCCTTTCTCCATCATATAAGTCTATTATATACTCATTCCCCCTCGTCATTATAGCATCTTCCTCCTATAATATATTTCCTGTTTTTGATTTTAAACAACGTGTATATATTCTTTTTTTTCTTCCTGTAATCTCACTGATTTGTGTGTGCATATTGTTTTTTTCTTTAATAGAATTTAATTCAATTTTCTTGCACTTTTCATTTAACCAACTTTCTTTTGCCTTTACTCAATTAATTTTTTATTTCTTTATTTATCTCATTATATGCATGCTTATCATTTTTACTCTGTTTTCTTTTGGTCATCAACTTTAATATTTCTTCAGTCATCCGTTGTTTCTTAGCCTTTTGGCTTGTCTCCGGTAATATTTCTTTGCTCGTTTGATGAATGGAATCCCTTAACATTTCCCATTGTTCGTTTATATTCTGTATTTTAGCTATTTCATTATACCTATTTTTCACAATCACTCTGTATTGTTCTTGAATTTCTTTATCTACCTTCAAAACCTCTTTATTAAGTTTCATGTTTCTAACCACTTTTTTTCTTCTATTCAATCTTACTTTTATTATACCACGTAGTGGTACATGATCACTATTACAGTCAGCACCCGGAATTGTCTTTACATTAATTAACGCATTTCGAAACCTTTTATTAATAAGTATGTAGTCAATGTGGTTGAGTTTTTTTTCTTATCATGGCTTTTCCATATGTAAAGTCGTCTTTTATTATGTTTAAACCAGGTGTTTCCAATTATCATATCATTGATATTTGCCCATTCTATTAGTTGTTCTTCTCGTTAATTTTGTGTACCTAAACCATAATTACATCAATAATATTAGATATGGGGGGGGGGGGGGGGGGATGGTCTCAATATATGGTGCCCGCACGGTGTGGGCCGGGATTTTTTCATGTGGACTCCTAGCAACAATATTTCGTCTGGTCTCTGGGTTGTGAGTCGGACACCCGTGTATATTGTTGCGCACGTAAAACATCCCTTGGCAGTTGGAAATCGAAAAAGAGTAGCCTAACGGCCTGCCCGGGCAGACTTTCGAGTTAAACATCTGCCCAACGTATTTCAGGATCCTTGCCAGTGCTGCAGAGTTTCGTGCACTGAGCTGAGATTTTCCGGACTCAGGCTTGAGTTAGGAGTAGAACGGAGTACTTATGGGTTACACCAGTGTTCCGTGATGTTGATCCGTCGACTAAACTAAACTAAACTAAACTATATTAGATATGCTGATGATACAATATTGATTGCGGACAATGAGCAGTATCTGTAGCATTTAGTACATGCGGTTGCTGCACACAGTGAACAACTAGTGTTACAATTACATTGTAAGAAGACACAGATTTATGGTCGTCACTAGGAAGAAGGAAATACCACAATGCAATGCACAAGTTAATGGGAGTATTCTTAAACAAGTGTATCGATACAATTATCCCGGGACAGTCATAACATCTGATGAAAGATGCCTTGAAGAGATAAGAACAAGAATCGCCATAGCGAAGGCAGCCTTTTGCAAGATGGAAAACATACTAACCAGTAAAAATATCTCATTTGCAAACGAAAAAAAGAGTGTTGAGGTGCTACCTAGAACCTATACTTCGGTATGGATATGAAGCGTGGACAATGAGCAGACAAGCTGAAAAACATCTTCTTCTTCTTCTTCTTTCGTTCGCTTGAAATATGTCTATAACTGCAATGCTGTCTCTTGTATGAATTGAACTGTCTTTTCAGATCACACAGCGGTCCATAGAGTTTATCTTCCACTGTCATCTCTCTAGGCCAGAAGGTTTGCCTAGATATGTTATATTTTGGGCAGTCTTGGAGTATGTGCTCTGCTGTCTGCGACGCCAATCCACATATGCACATGGCTGAGTCACCAATCTTGAATTTTGTATACATGTGGTTGCGTAATCTATTGTGCCCTGTTCTGAGGCGCAGAATAATGACTTGTTCTGGTCTGTCCATAACGTGGTAGTCATCTTGAGCAGGTTTTGGTGGCTTTCTGACTGATTTGATCATTCTTTTCTGTTGGTGGTATGTAACGGGCACATCAGGCTGGTCTTCTTTGGCTCCTTCCTTAGCCAATTGATCAGCTCTGTCGTTTCCGGGTACTCCACAGTGGGATGGTATCCACTGTATGGTGACCTTATACTGACTGCTAAGTTCAGAAAGTAGTGTCCTTAGTACTCGAGTACTGATTTTTCATCTGTCAATAGCACCACAGGTTGTATACCATTGCTGGTATTTAGTAATTTCTCTGTTGCTATCTTGATTCCCTCAATTTCAGCATCGTAGTTATGGCAGTACTTTCCTGTCGGTACTCTAGCTGTGTCCCTAGTATTATTTGGGTATTCTATGAAAAACATCTGATGGTTGTGGGAATGTGGTTTCTGGTGAAAATGCAAAGAATACCATGGACAGACAGAAAAACCAATGACCATGTCCTACCAGAAACAAATGAAAACTGTAAATAGAGTAGAGAAATTAGACACGGACAGTCACAGTTTGTTGGCACGTCGAGAGATGAAATAAACTGGAGAACTTTGTGGAAACTAGCTAGATTGAGGGGGAGAGAACAAGAGGACGACTGAGAAGTAAATACCTGGATAGCTTGGCTACGCGGTATGGTCGAGACAAACACACTAAGCTGATCCACGACTCTGATGATCGCGTGAGATGGCGAAACATGAGCACCTACGCTTATCGACCGGTTACATTGTCAGGGTGCGGGTTTGGTATGAATGGAGTTCACACCTGCACGAGTTATTACGTGAAACACGGTTTGTGAGTGTCACGGAGAGAGAACTCTCGGGTTTGGACGGGGAGTACAGGTTAAGACACGGTCCAGGTCGGATGTGTTTAACAAGTGCGAAAATGGCATCCGTCTAATGCCTTATGTATAATATATTTAAGTATTTAAGTACGATTGATTGTTGTGGTGTTTGTATTAGATAAGAATAACTGCGCGGTTAAATGTAAATGAAGACGCAAATTGTAAATGTGAAGCCGCGGAATAAATGATGGAAACCAGCATGGACTTTTGTTATATACTTCATTCAGACTTGTGATGTCGGCGTGAGAGTCGGAGAGAATGGGTAACTTATAAATATGGACAAGTAGTCAAAGTCAAGATGGTAAAGTGTTTAGAAGAGAGCAACTCAAGGCGCACAGAACTTTAGATAATCAAATACGGAGCACAAACGCATTGCCATGAGTGAATGCCAGCCATGGATCGAACTTGTTAGTAGAATGACAACAAGCAGAAGCGAGATTAAGCTAGGTCCATGACAACATGATGAATGAATGACAGTGACTTATTACATAAGATACTTTCATTTTATGAAATGCAGCTCTTGCTTTCCCTAATATGTTCTTAATATATTTTGTTCCTTGGTATAATATAAGAAGCACAAATATATGTCTTTCTGTCTCTCTGCTGGTCTTCAATTAGTGTTCATAATGTGTATATTATCCACGTGAGGAACACAGCTGCGCAAGATTCGGCAGCATATCGCGTTGCGTTGGTTACTTACGGGGTATGTGAGCCGGTCGCTTAGAAAGCAATGGTAAACTACAGAGCGTAATCTTGCCAAGAACATCAACAGCAGCTAAAAATGCTTGTGTTGACAGCAACGTCCTGTAATTTTATGCAACGTTTTTTTTGTTTTTTAATGTGTATATTGAGATATTTCAAGTATTTTTTTAAAAATAGATTTGCTTTTAAACGCCATCAAGATAACTCCATACATCTGTTATACTCTTTGATTGTATGTCATAACGCTACATCATTTATTCTGTTTCTCTTCAGTCATTCAAGCTAACAAATTTGTCCGACGCAATCAACCTAGGGCGATTACAGTAAAATAGATTGCAAGAGGGAAGAACTACAGTAATCACCGATAAAAACCGGAGGCTACCACAAAGCCATGAGTGAATGACAAGTGTTGTCAGAGTTTTACAGACGCGCGAGTACGAGAGTGCTCGTCGTTAAGGGGTGCTGCGTGTGTCCATGCCCGGAATATTTTGGCACTGCTCCTGGTATTTAAGATACGAAGTGGCACCGACAACTTTCATAGAGGCAGTTAGGGGTAACGTTTCATTTGATTACACGTGCACAATATACACAGCCGGTGTCGACCATCACAGCTCTGACTAGAAGACTACTGAAGGTAAGTCTACAGCAGTGAAATTAACGCTTGATACTTTGTCTATGTCGATACATACTTAATGGAATGTTACAACCGCACAACTCTATCATAAAAGTGGTTATTTAAAAGCCTTTGAAAAGCTGTGAGCCGTTTGGGTACAAATCAATACAGTCATATGTCATAACAAATGCACGACTGCAGTTGTTGGAGTCAGTAGCATACACACATATTTTTTAATAGCTGTGTGGATTCTTCCAATTGTCATGTGCAGTTGCATTGCTCAACATGAGGTCAATAGTTGCTCTGCAATTTCTTACTTGTCTAGTATTTTTTTCTTCTAAAATGTTAGCAAACATTTAACCATTGATAAATCTTGTGTTTGCATCCTTCTTCTTCCGTTCGCTTGAAATTTGTCTATAACTGTCATGTTGTCTCTTGTATAAATTTAAATGTCTTATTTTAGATCACTCAATGGTCCATAAAATTTATCTTTCATTGTTGTTTATTTAGACCAGAAGGTTTGCCTAGATATGTTTTGGCGTTTAAAGACACAGAAACCCGTATTATTGTTTACTCGTTCATGTCCGATCTAACCCCTGTATGGAAGACGGCTTGTTGTCGTCAAATGTTGCAAACCAGTGCTCTGTATCGCGCTGGCCGTCTTTACTTCCCTGAAATGTCCTGGTATCCATTACCGGCTAGGAGGACATTGGGAACCATGTCAGTGAAGGAAAACTCCCTCCGAAATCAGCTGTAGCATATACATGTGTGTATATATGTGTGTGGCGTGCGTAAGAGTGTGTGGGCGTGCGTGAGAGTGTGTGGACGTATGTGTCGGGGGCGTGCATGTGTGTGTGTGAGAGAAAGAGAGAGAGAGAGAGAGAGAGAGAGAAAGAGAGAGAGAGAGAGAGAGAGAGAGAGAGAGAGAGAGAGAGAGAGAGAGAGAGAGAGAGCGTGCGCTGGACAGTTTGACATCAAAACATAGAGGTATATCAAATTCGAAATAAACGACAGTACGCGAGGCTGTGGGATGTCATGGTCTTCAACGCTACGTGGCATGGTATATAAGAAGGAATCGTGTGAGCACACGCACGCCCGCGTGTGTATTAATTAGTGTATGTGTGTGTGTGTGTGTGTGTGTGTGTGTGTGTGCGTGCGTGCGTGCGTGCGTGCGTGCGTGCGTGCGTGCGTGCGTGCGTGCGTGCGTGCGTGCATTTCAGTGAACAATCTACTGATATTTTTTCGGAAGACGTGTATAGTTCCGTGCTACGTGTAATAGATGCTACAGTTACATGATTTTTCTTTCAAAGTTGTGTGAACAGTAGACTCCATATCCATCCATCCATCATGTGCCCTGCCGGTAGGCATGGGCGGTCATGTTTCGCCATCTCACTCGATCACCAGAGTCGTGGATCAGCTTCGTGTTCCTGTCTCGACCATGCCACGTGGGCAAGCCATCCAGGTATTTACTTCTCGGTTTACTCCTTGGTCTCCTCCCTTCGATCTCGCCAGTTGTCACCAAATTCTCAAAGTCATTTCTTTTCATAACATGCCGAAAACATTTTGACTCTCTGCGTCTAATGTTTCTAATCAATTTACGATCTTCATTTGTTTCTTGGAGGACTTGTTCATTGATTTTTAAGTCTGTCCATGGTATTCTTTGCATTTTCCTCAGAAACCAAATTTCCACAGCCTTCAGATGTTTTTCAGCTTGTTTGCTCATTGTCCACGCTTAATATCCATACAAAAGTACAGATTATAAGTAGCACTTCAACACTCTTTTTCTCGTTTCAATTGATATATTTTTATTGGTCAGTATGCTTTTCATCTTGCATAAGGCTACCTCGCAATGACAATTCTTGTTCTTATCTCTTCAAGGCATCTCCCATCAGACGTTATGACTGTTCCGAGATAACTATACCGATTCACTTGCTTAAGAATATGCCAATTTACTTGTATAACACATTGTGGTATTTCCTTCTTTCCAGTGATGACCATAATCTGTATCTTCTTACAAGTTAATTCTAAACCCAGTTGTTCACTGTGTGCAACAACCGCATCTACTAAATGTTGCAGGTCCTGTTCATTGTCTGCAATCAAGACTGTATCATCTGCATATCTAACGTTATTGATGTATCTTCCCCCATTGTTGATTCCTTCCGTATCTTCTATATTTCTGAAAATATTTTCACAGTACAGGGAAAAAAGATCTGAAGACATTCCACATCCTTGTATCACACCTCTATTAATAGGCTGATAAGGACCTACTTCATTATCAGTTCTTATGGCAGCTAGTTGTTTCCAATATATGTTTTTTACAAGTCTAAGGTCTTTTCCATCAATTTGTAGATCTTCAAGCATCTTTATCATGTCGACATACCTCACTTTATCGGAAGCCTTTGTTCGGTCAATAAAGCAAAGGTGTAGATCATTGTTTACGTCTATAGAAAGTTCAATTGCTGTTCTCAGTATATACACAGTATGTACCGCACCCTTGCCACATTGTTCTTCTCATATATCGGGTTGTATTTTCTTCCTAACTCTTTGCATGATAATTCTCAGCAAAATCTTCGTGATGTGGCTCATTATACTAATTGTTCGATGTTGATCACATTCCAAGGCTCCTGATTTCTTCGGGGTTGCAATAAATATAGAATTAGCTTGACTTAAGTCGGTTGATCGGCGGCTTGACAATCCGCCATCATAAAACTTGCCGTTGTTACAGAATCAGATTTCTGGCTCTAACTGTTAGCGCTACGCACAAACATGGAGAGCCACGACTTCTGCCCTATGCGCCGCCTTAGGCCCAAGAGGAAAGACTAGACTAATCTGGTGACTTGGTCTATTCCATATTCTTCTAAGGCATTGATCATTTCTATTGTGATGTTATCTGTACCCGGGATCTTGCCAGTTTTCATTCTGAACTTCCGTCTTAAAATTTGATTGTCCTTCATTATTATTCCGATGATCATACTGTTCTTCTCTTGTATCATCATAAAGTATAACAGATGCAGGAGGAGGTGGTTCAGACGGACGACACTGACATATGACACTTTAATTCCGTCTCAGATTTAATCGTAGTTTATTGGAAGTATTTGTATCATTTCACGTTCAAAATTACTGGCGTACACACAATCAACATGCTGTTATAGTCGGGTTTATCTCTCGCCCCGGGTGGTGCCCACAACATCATGCGACCTTCCTTGATGGCAGTGCGGTGACAACTAACTTCGTTCCCTAGATGCTCGTCATAGGATGACCACCCCTAGCTACCCCATAGCGAAGTGCCCATCCGTGCCTATAATCTTCCCATTGCACACCAAGCCAAATCCCCCACTAGAGATACTCTGTTATAATACCTACTTCACCCAACCAAGACTTTTCCCCGAAAAGTCTTAACCCGAAAACCTACTTTAACATACTCTAATTTCCAAAAACACAGCAAAAATATCTAAGTAACATATAACCTGGGACTTTTTATAAGGCCCTACCATTTCTTATCACCGGAGTCTTCTTGACTCTTATTACCTTCATTAATCACTACCCCATCATTACTTAACTTCCCTTGAGAATCCATAGCTATCCGCTACCACCACCTTTACTCAACCACTAATGGGTTGTCCTATAACTATCTGCCATCACCCCCCCCCCCAACATTACTTAAGCCTTAAAACGTCTTCTGATTAAGTAAGTTACATTATAGCGCTTACACCCATCTTTACCCCTTTTTCAATCCCGCATGGAACTTAGCTATCCGATATTTCTCTTAGTCATTATAACACCCCCCATATTTGTGGACCTTTAATACTTCTTCTTCTCTTCCACAAGCAATCCGCTTAAATCCTCATCCGACTTCAATGTTATAATGGAGATGAGATGTATACCTTATCCAAATCAATAAAAAAAAACGTCAACATATCATACTCTTCTGTAAACAATCCATACAACACAGGACAGACAGATAGAGAAATGGTGCGCACCAAGAATAGAAAAGATAGCAAGAAGAACAGTAACATTTATCCTCCCTTTCACACACGAAACTTTATGAAATAAAGTTTTTCAAAAATAAAACACCTTATACAAATCTTATAATCTAAAAAATGATATGTTTCTCTCTACGAACATATATTGTTATCTACAACATCTATAAGTATGTGCAAACCGAAAGCCCTATTTATCCGCATTTTATATCATTAACCAAAGTAAAAATCTAAAACACTTCTGCTAATTTCTAACCCGTATACGTTGTGCTGTCATCTACAGCTAGTCAAAATACTCATAATGACTGTAACTTCTACACTACACTATATCAGTATCCTCCGCAATCAACTTTACTCTTTATTTGGCCACGTATTACGAACCCTCACTTTTCTACGCAAACCTCTACTTCCTGGCTTTCAATCCATGTTCGCTGTAACCACAGCACCCCAAAAATAATATTACAGTTCATATATTATTAACATAACTTCTACCCCCTGGCATTCAAGCTATAACTATCTTGAGTTATGCTGCAACTACAGCACCCCCAAAAAAAATTATAATAATACTGTTCATCTATCATGAACATAACTACTACCCCTTGGCATTGATTGTACTTAATCTTCGATAATTATAAGTTGTGCTGATATCAACAGACCCCTCTATTGTCACTCCCCCCCCCCAAGGTTAAGCTAACCTGAACATGGCGCTCAGTCCATGGTTGCTCCTGTTATTGCTGACTAACGCAACACTCTAAAATACTATTTATAAGCATTAACCACGTCTACTTCTCCTAAAAAAAAACTGCAAGCTTATCTTCTAGTTGATTGTCAACCACAGCTACTACAAAATATCTCTTTATCAAATTCTACACGTCTAACCTCATGGCACTTACTCCATGTTTAACCCAGGTTTAGTAAACCCACTCCCAACAAGGCAAGGGTATCTATATTTATGTTCTAAAGTTGTCTAACATTATTGCACTGAATTTCTTTATGGAATGATATACCCAATCCCCAGGACCTTATTAACATGGTCATTCAATAAGGACAAGTCTTATTGACCCCGGATATAGTCTTAATTATAGTGTCTAGTTTTACTTTAACATAACTGAACAGTCTGTTTTTATTGCCTAACAAACCCAAGAAAAGAACTATACGACAACTCAATCAAAAGGAACTAACACTTCTTCAAGCTGATAATTAAAAGTCAAATTGATAATTAAAAGTCAAAATCGAAGTAATATACTAATATTTAAACAAGGCAAATTAAATGAAACCACAAATCATGAGTAATTGGAGACACAGCACAAACCAAAACAGGACATCTTTTCCCCCTTAATTTTTGTACATTGTTTATCCCCTGACATTGTTTAAAATAATATACAAAATAAAATAGCAATCATTTCTAACTAACTAAATAACTAAAAAAAAATTACTTAGTAATCAAGCCAACAATTTAGGAAAACATCATTTGTCACTTTAACGGACAACTAACTCTTATTTACTCGTCAAAAAAATACCAATTCATGTCCAGGCCAAAAATAACAGCCATTAAATACAGAGTTTACTGTTATCTACAGCCTATACTCTCACCAACTACAATGATTGCCTCTATACAGAAAACTATCCTGGTATTTCATCAATCTTTCCTATAAAAATAACAACTATTAAACCAAGAGTGTACTGCTATCCACAGGCTATACTCTCACCAGTCACCATCCTATACGCTATCTCTCCCGTTTACATGTTTCTTCAACAACTCTAAATTTCTGAGATATAATTTTTTTATTTCTATAACAGCCATATCTCTATCAGCGTCTTCACCACTATTTTCATGGTAAGGACTTGTAATATCTTCACTCATACTATTATCTGCGTCGTGCTCTGATTCTTCATCCATGTCCTGCTCTTCTGTATTTATGTTACTAGCCTCTAATTTTTTTCGTTCAACATCTAGTCTAATTTGTTTGTCTTGATTCCTCAATAACCTTTCTAAAACCGGGATATCTTCATCGCTGGATGAACCTTCTCTAATTCTCTTCATTCTCTTGATTTCCCTCTCATTTTGTCTATCTATCTTTCTTTTTTATGCTTGTCTGGTATTCTTATACGGAGCGTCAAACTCCTCCATAAACACTATCAGCTCTGGACCCATCGTACCGCTCATTTTCATCTCCCACAAGAGTGGTGTTTGTTTTCGGTTTCGTCTCTGACTGCCCACAAGTTTCTTCGTATATAGATGGTGTTGTTGTTTGTTCTGATTCAGCGACATTTTCAGGTTCCGGAGGTATCATATATTTAACTTGTCTGACTAGTTGTCCTTCCGAATAAAGCCCCTCAGAATAATTATTATCAACTTTATTTTCTTCATCATCACGTCTCAGATGTTCCACATGCGCACGTGCCAGATGCCCTGTAATTTGGTTCTTGATATAATATGATACTGGGCCTAATTTTTCTAAAATATAATATCCTGAAACCCAATGACTATCGAACTTGGAATTTCTTCTATGTTTTTTATAGTATACCCTATCACCAACTTTAAATTCTTGTAGTTGTGTATTTCGATCTGCGTAATTTTTCTGTCTTTCTCTAGCTTTGACTATATTACTTCTCACTCTCATGTGTGCTTTGTGCATTTCTTGTAAAATCATCTCATGAAACTCCTCTCCCATGTATTTTCGTCGAGGTTTAAGCAAATTATCAATTGGTAATATAGGTTCTCTTCCGTACAACAGATAGAATGGTGAAAACCAGTAACCTCATTGTGATGTGTTCATATCGCTCCCAATGCATGCCCTACGTACAGGTCCCAATCTCTGTCATGTTACTCGACATTTTTAGCTAATATATTATATAAAGTCCGATGTTGTCTCTCATTTTTCGCATTCGAGGAAGGCCGATAGAAAGAGGTTTTTATGTGGAAAATATTCAATTCTTGCATTAACTTATCAAACTTCTTGTTCACAAACTCTTTTCCATTATCTGTAAGAACTGCCCGGGGACACCCGAATCTTGGTATATATTCCTGTAGAAAGATGTTAATGGTGGAATCGGCACCTTTATCCGGAATAGGATACACTTCTGGCCATAAAGTGTAACAATTCACTATATGTAACAAAAAGACATTTCCCGAAAACGTTCTAGGGTGAGGCCCTGAAATATCTAGACTTATCTTCTGCATGGGAAATTGAGGAATATCGGTCTCCTGTAAGGGACATTTGATTGTTTTCATATTTCTCAATCTGCATTTTTCACAGGCGTCAACGTGCTTATAAATGCTCTTAAATAAATTTGGCCAATAGTACTTAGTCCTGAGGGCATTGAATAATTTGTCTCGACCAAGATGACCATTATTATCATGATATGCCTTTAAAACTTCAATCTCTAAATGTTTCGGAATGTATTTCCTCAGTACACCCTCTTCACCTTTTCACTCACGTAATACAACTGTCCGTCTTCTTGTAGTTCTATAAACCTCTTCTTGAGACTCTTTTTACCTGTTTATCTCAACTTCTGTTTTATTTCTTTTACTATTGGGTCCAGTTCCTGTTCTTCTTTCATATTAAAATGCAATAAACACGGTTATTCTATTAGTTGTTCTGAATCGTGTTCTGTCTGTGAGCTTCCTAAAGTTTCTCTATTTAATTTACTAGAACAGTGGTTCTCAACCTTTTTTGGCCCATTCCCCCCTTCACCATATTTTCAGAACGCCATTCCCCCCCCCCTTCCTATCAAAAATTTGGCCCGTTCCACCCTTCACCGTATTTTCAGAACGTCATTCCCCCCCCCCCCCATTCATATTTCCTATCTAAAAAATCCCCTCACCCCTACACAGTATACGTAAAAGTGGAAGGCAAATGTAATAGCATATACTAAAACAAGTCTAGACATCCACATAAAACATGATTTGTGGGTCTACTTACTTTATCAAATGAATTTTAGAAGGACGAGACATACATAACTGTAAAGTATGAAGGGAAAACCTATGTCAAGTAATCGGTTCTTGTATTAACACGATCTTGAAATGGTCTTCATTCCCCCGGGGGGGGGGGGAATTCCCCACCAGTTGAGAACCACTGTACTAGAATCTAATATATTTACTTGCCAATTCCGATCGTCTATCTCCGGTTCACCTTCATCTTCAGTATCCGATGCCTCTGGATATGGAATCCTGAATAACAAATCAGCGCATGTATTTTCCTTACCTGAGATATATTTTACTTTTGCATTATACCCCTGCAAATTCAGCGCCCACGTTTGTATTTTCCTGTTCTGTACTGGAGCTTCTAATAAAAATATTAATGGCATGTGATCAGTTTTGATTATGAAAGTGGCGTTGTGTAAATAATAATTCAACTTTTGTAATGCGTAATGAATGGAATAAGCTTCCTTTTCTACTGTCGCCCATTTTCTCTGCGGCTTGCTAAGTTTATGTGAAAGAAAATAGATCGGTCTTTCGTTCGTAACCCCTGGTATTCCTGAGTTTTCTCCATCATATGGTTGAGTCAGGCATGCCCCTATGGCGGTATCTGAAGCATCCGTATATAAAGTCAGTTGTTTATCTAAATCTGGACGTGCCAATAATGAGACTATTGTCAAACTATTTTTAAGAAAATCAAATGCGCTCTGACAATCTTCATCCCATTTGAATCTTGCGTATTTGCAAGTCAGGTTTGTGATAGGTTCAGCTATTTGTGCAAAGTTTGGAATAAATCGTCTATAATATCCACACATCCCGATAAATGCTCTTAATTCTCTCACGTTGGTCAGAGAAGGTAACTCTCTAATGACCTTCACTTTGTCTTGATCAGGCTTCATTCCTTCTCTATCAATAATGTAACCCAGGTACTTAGTTTCTGTTTTTAAAAACTCATACTTACTCAATTTCAGTTTAACTTGGTGTAGTCTTAACCTATCGAAAACTAATTTTACATGTTTCAGGTGGTCTTGTACGTCTCCTGATGTATAGATTAAAACGTCATCTATGTATGCCAATGAGAATTTCTGCATCCCTTCTAATACTTGATTCATTAGCAACATATAATGAGAAGGCGCTGTTCTCACTCCAAATGGCATACGAAAGAATTCATAAAAACCCACGTGAGTACAGAAGGCACTTTTCTTCTGAGCATCAGGCGACATGGGAATGCACCAGAACCCCGATCTAGCATCCAGCGTAGTGAAGAAAGTGGAACCGTTAAGTAATCCGAAAATGTCATCGATCACCGGCAATGGATAAGCTACATTTTTGGTGATCTTGTTTAACGCCCTGTAGTCGCTGCAGAATCGATGTGAACCGTCCTTTTTGGTCACTATGACAATTGGTGATGACCACTCTGACTTTGATCTTACTATAATTCCTGCTTTTAGCATATCCTCTATTGCTTTCTCCACTATTTCTCTATTTCGTAAAGGAGTTCTATAAGGTTTCAAACTGACTGGCGGGTGATTTCCAGTGTCTATTTCCATGGTAACTGTTTTGGTCTTACCCAGTTCTAAGTCATTAATTGCAAAAACATCTTGGTTTTCCTTCACTAATTTTTCCAATATATTTTTATATTCTTTTGGAGCTTTCAACTGTGATAATAATTCTGGTTCTCTCTTTAAGAAAGGCGTTGCTTTATCTACTAAATGTATTTGAGTTGGGTGTTCTCTCAATGCACGGGGTAAATCATCATTCTGTATTGTCCACTTTTCTTTACGTCTATTTCTAGTATCGTTTCGTTCTACATACGGCACTCTTGACGTTTCTTCGCTTCCTGGTGGTAGTATGACATTAGGATCATTTGCAATTCTGGCAATTACGCATCCCCTATAAAATTTAATTTCCTTTCCTGTATTGTTTATAACCATGACTGGAAAGCTAAAGTGTTTGTCTAATGTCGTTATTCTGTCAGGGACCTCTAGACCAGATTCGTCTATTACCTCTCTTTCAAATTCTGTTATCCTAACTGTCTGTCCCATCGAAAAATAAGGACTATTTTTCATTTTTATCGGTATCAAATTAACAGTTTGTGGTTTTAACGTCATGGACGTTTTTACTCTGACTAGGGCCGATACATGCATATCTTCTTCCAAATCAACATACACATTTTGAAACCTCAGCTTACGCAAATCGAAATAAACACTTATACCATTATTCACTAAAAATCTCTACCTAAAATCATGTTCCTGTTTAAGTCTCTGACTACATGGAAGAGATGCTTTACATTTATTCCTCCCAATCTGAAGTTTATTATTGTTTGTCCGACCACCCCTAAAGTTTGTCCGGTAACAGAGTGAAGGATGTCCTGATTCTTGAATATCTTGACGTTCTTCAATATGCGGTACAGACATTTTTCTTTAATTACGCTGACTTGGGCTCCCGAGTCAATCAGTGTTCTAATTCTAAATTTTCCCACTTCTATTATACATGAACTTGGATCAGTTATATTCACGAAAGTCTGTTTTATCTCTCCAACTTTAGGCCATTCTCTATCTTCTCTCCTGCTCGTGGTCTTTATAGCTGAGTACTTTACATTTTCATTAAATCTAGGGACCTTTTTATTTTCCCCCCTACCGCGGGTCCTGTTCAGTAAGTGGGACGCCAGTTTCCCTGGTTTCCTGGCCTTCCTAAATTCCCATGCATTTCTCCAAAATTTCTATTTGGCCTCCCATTAACAGGAGGATTCCGTGTGTTTAACTGAGCGCGTCTGTTGCCACAACACCTATAACTGTGTCCATTCTGTCCACAATTCCAACAGACCATACCAGTGTTACCTGCTGTCTCTCTTGTATAATATCTCATATGTCTTCCTCTACCTTGAGCACCTTCATTATTTCCTACCAGTGTCTGTATTGCAGCCCTGGTCTAGTTAACTCCATGTCTTCTACATCCATACCTTGTCTGCCCTACTTCCATAGGTTCTTCTATTCTTTGTTCAATATTGCTTCCTATTTCTCTCCCTACTCGTAATCTAAACCCCCTCCTTAAACTTTCTTCTTGTATGGCTATATCTACTGCCTGCGACAGTCTTGCTGGATTTTCTCTCATCAGCTTAAATTTTAGTCCATCTGATCGTATTCCGTCCACAAATATTCCCACCAGCATTCTTTCTACTTCTTCACCCTGAACATTTTGTTCTAAAAATGCCTCTTCTGCCAGATTTATCAATCTATCGCTATACAATTGTACGCTCTCTCCATTGTCCTGTTTAGATTGCCTCAACACAGAGAATGCGTGTTGGGGATCTGTGATCTCTGCATATTTATGGGCCAGATCGTCTTTAAACTGTTCCCAACTTTCATCTACTCCTGCTTCTAACTTACGTCTGATATGATCAGACACCGGTGTCAGACTAGCTTGATATGCTATTTTCTTCTTCTCTTCGTCTGTAGCTCCCACTAAAAAAGCATGTTTTTCAATCGCCACCATCCACTTCTTAAAATGCTTTGCCTGCCCGTTAAACTTTTCTATATCAATGCCTACACCCTGTTGTTTTAATGCTGTATCTAATCTGGATATGGCTCTCCCTACTCCACCTAGTACCTGCGTTAACGAAGCCTCTTCTTGAGCCATGATGCAATATTTGTAAATTACATCAATCAATGTTCTAATTAATAAACTAATTACCGTGTAAGAAACCTTGTAAAGTCTAGAACACCTTAGTCCAACTATGATGAGTGCCACAGTTCTGTCAATTCAAGCGCACTTTTCAACAAGACCATCAGCGAACATCAACCGTGTCGGTTGAAAGCTAGCACTCCTGGTTGGGCCTCACAAGCAGCAGCCCAGGAACGATTTGATAGCGGGCCTCACAAGCTGCAGCCCAGGAACGTTTTGATAGCGGGCCTCACAAGCAGCAGGTTTGAAACGAACCGCCAAAGCCGATTCAATCAACAGCCAGCCATGGTCGGCCCCTTGAAAATAATATTGAACTTTATCTCGAAGGAAACGTATTTCGTCCCTTGACAAGTGTTCAATAGGGGTTTGATAACGTGCTAGAGGCACCGAATTTTCAAAACAGCCGGTTGTATAAGCGTTGTGTAAATCCGCGGCGAGCCCAAAAATAGCGATTATTTCAATCCAACTTACAGCGGCGCCATCAAAAATAGTGGTCCAGTACTTCGGTTATTTTCCGCGACAATCCAGCTGTCCAGCTTCGAATCCTGGTTGCATAGGCACCAAATCGCCCCTATAACAGATGAAGGAGGAGGTGGTTCAGACGGACGACACTGACTGATGACACTTTAATTCCGTCTCAGATTTAATCGTAGTTTATTGGAAGTAGTTGTATCATTTCACGTTCAAAATTACTGGCGTACACACAATAAAAATGCTGTTATAGTCGGTTTTATCTCTCGCGCCGGGTGGTGCCCACAACATCATGCGACCTTCCTTGATGGTAGTGCGGTCACAACTAACTTCGTTCCTTAGATGCTCGTCATAGGATGGCCACCCCTAGCGAAGTGCCCATCCGTGCCTATAATCTTCCCATTGCACACCAAGCCAAATCCCCCACTAGATTGTCCTTCATTATTATTCCGATGATCATACTGTTCTTCTCTTGTATCATCATAAAGGTCTTTCACATATTCTGACTATGCATGTAAAGTCTGATCTTTTTCTATTATGATTTTGCCATCTTTAGTTTTTAGACAACCTGTTGATGTGTGTGTTCTTTCGTTAGTGATGTCATTAATTCTTTTGTGCATTAATTTGGTATTCCAGGTGTCGTGTTGGTTTTCAATTTCCTTGTAGGGGCTGCGTGGTCTCGAGGTATGGTGTCCGCCTCGAGTGCTGGAGGTCCCGGGTTCAAGCCCCGGTGTGGACCGGGATTTTTCACGTGGACATCTAGTAATAAACTTTCCCCTGGTCTCTGTGTAGTGAGATCGGACGCCCGTGTTTATTGTTGCGCACGTAAAAAATCCCTTGGCAGTTGGAAATCGAAAAAGAGTAGCCTAACGGCGATGCTCAGGCAAATTTTCGAGTTAAAAATCTACCCAAAGTATTTCAAATTTCTCGCCGTACTACGGAGTTCGTGCAGTGAGCTGAGTTTCTCCTAATTCAGGTTTGAGTTAGGAGAAGAATGGAACAATTATGGGTTACACCCGTGTGCCGTGATGTTGATCCATCGACTAAACTAAACTAAAACGAATTTCCTTGCAATTTTCCTCAAGCCATGTTTCTTTTGCCTCTTTGCATAGCTTCCTAATTTTCTCTCTTTATACTTGTCCTTGTTATTTTTGTTATTTATTCTTATTTCCATGAGTTTTGATATGTCTTCCGTCGTACATCTCCATATCGGCGATCATATAATGCACTGTACTGATACCTTACCGTCTTGACAGATAATAATTTGTTACATTGTGCTTCAAATAAGGCATAATAACCTCTCCACACAAAGCCTGCGTTAAATTGTAGAGACCGTGTGTTGCCAGTACAGCATGATCCTTCTCTCGGTTTGTCTAGTTAACTCCAGAGTAAAGGTAACATCAATATATCTGGAACAAGACAAGATGCAGAAGCTTCTGGATCAGCAAAGCAAAGCTCTGACCACCTGTCGGAGTTTCAATCCTAGACCAGTATGAGAACAAGGTTTAGTGCCTGGTCTGCCATGACATGACATGTAATCTTTAATTTGCATTTAATCTCCCAATTACGCTCCTCCGGCCGAAGCCGTTGGCACAATGTGAGGTGTCGTGGTGCCGCCACCCTACATTCGGCTCTAACAGAAAGCAGGTAGTACCGTCTACTTTCATACGGTAGATCAGTCATATCTAACTAAGACCTGATTGCCCAGCGACCAATTAACTGCTGATTATAAAATGAAGCTGCTTAAATATTGTAAAGTAAATTGTATATGTCTGTCAATGTTCGTTAAAGTTAATTCGGTGTGTATTAATGGTATCTTCCAAGGATGTTTGTTGTTCAAGTTCTCACTTGAACGTTTTAATCACTTTATCGTATATGAAATTGAACAGATTACAGTGTCCATTGTGTTGTTGTGAAGTTATAGGACGGACGTTTGTCCCTAGATGTTCTAGATTACATGTTCGAGCAGTACTGGATTTCAATCCAGACCCAGTCTCGCGACAGGCGAGTATTCTAGCTGTTACGCAATCTTGGTTCCCACTGGACACGTCTGGTATTTTAAGTGTAAAGTTTTTTGACTTGTCTCTCACAGCGTGCACGTCAAGTGATGGGTGGCCTGGGACGCTCATTATGAGCAGCTCGCACAGTGCGAACAGTTAATTAGCCTCATAGAATATATCACTCGTTGGCAATTAATGCTTTATTATATCTAATGTAATGATGTATTTGTCTCTCTCTCTCTCTCTCCACACACACACACACACACACACACACACACACACACATATATATATATATATATATATATATATATATATATATATATATATATATATATATATATATTCATTCATTCATTCATTCATTCAGTTAAAACGCATACTACATACAGCAAAATGCATACTACAGGCAGCACGAGAAACAGTGCCAAGAGGAGCCCGTAAACATTATAAACCCTACTGGAGTAGTGAACTTGAACAGTTGCACAATGATGTGGAAGTATGTAGACGGCAAGCAGAGGCCATCCCCAGCCAAGAGCACCACAATAAATACCAGCACGCAAAAGCCAAATTTCAAAGGGCCCAGCTGCAGGCTAGACGGAAAAGCTGCCATGAGAAAGCAGAGTCCCTGAACTTTGAAAAAGACACAAGGAAGTTGTGGAAGCTAATAAAACAACTTAACGATGAGGGCATAGGAAGAAACTCAAAAATTGCACTACATAAAGACGGAAAAATCTTAACAGGAAAGCAAGCAGCTGACCATTTTGCGGACTCATTCGCACAAGATAACAATATCGAAATTAGTCCAGAGAAAGAACAAGAGATTTGAGAGAAATTGCAACATACAGGACAGAAAGACATACTACATGAGGTCATGGAGGCACCTATCACAAACAGTGAACTGGAGCTAGCCATTTCAAAACTGAAAATGAGAAAGTCACAAGGACCTGATGGTATCTCCAATGAAATGATCAGGAACCTAGGAACAGAAGCTAAAGCAAAACTATTGCAGATCTTCAATAACACCTGGACCTTAGGCAGTGTTCCACAAGTCTGGAGAGAAGCAATCATGATACCTTTCATAAAATCAGGGAAAGATAGTTCCATTGCCTCCAACTACAGACCAATTAGCCTCACCAGCTGTCTCAGCACAACAACGGAGCGCATCATGAATCACAGACTACAGTGGTACATTGAACGTGAAAACATCCTTGTGCCACAACAGGCTGGCTTTAGGCAGTGCTACTCTACGGACGATCAGACAACCTACCTCTCTCATGAAATTGAGGATGCATTCCAAGAGAAGAAGCTGGTGCTTGCGGCATGGATAGAACTGAAAAAAAAAGCCTTTGACAAAGTCTGGAAAGAAGGTTTGATGAAGAAACTGAGAAACTGTAAAGTCAATGGAAGAATGTACAAATGGGTGAAAGCATACTTGCACAACAGAAGAGCCCGAGTACAGATAAACGGACTCAAGAGCAACAAAGTACTACTGCGCCACGGTGTTCCCCAGGGCGGAGTCTTGTTCCCCACACTTTTTCTAATCTTCATCAATGATCTTGTTGCTAATCTACCGCATGGAATTAAAGCGGCAATGTACGCTGATGACCTTATTTTGTGGAGCACAAATGAACATGCATGAGTGGCCACCATATCGCTACAAAGAGCTGTAGATAATTTTGTTACATGGGCGGGTAGATGGTGTGTCAGCATAAACATTGACAAATGCAGCACCACTTTATTTATCCTCTCTCCGAAACAAAAGGCAGGGAGCATCCAGATAAATGAAACACCCCTAAGAGAAGATAAAGAATCAACATACCTTGGAGTAACATTTTATGCCAGGCTGACATGGAGAAAACACATTTTAAAAAAGCAGTAGCAAAAGCCAGAAGGAAAATAGCCATCCTGAGAAAGCTAAGTGGAACTACATGGGTAGCTAGTGGGAAAATACTTAGCAGAGTATATCAACAGTGCATACGACCACACCTGGAATACGGGTCAACTGCGTGGTGTTCAACATCAAAAACCACACTACAAGAGCTGGACAGGGTGCAGAATCAAGCTCTTAGAGTCACCACAGGAGGGATGAGATCATCCCTTATTGTAGCAATGGAGAAAATGGGGAGGATCCAAGCACTGAGAGAGCGCAGAAATACGAAATCACTAAGACAAGCAGAAAGGTTCCTCAGCTTGTCAGGCCACCCTATGAAGAACCGATTTGAAAACTTAGCTATGGGGCGATTAAAAAGATATAGTTTTATCCACCAGGCGAAACGACTCTGCAGAGAAACCACCGATCTGCCCACAGTTGGTATCCCTCTGATAACTATTCCAGAGCGAGCTCCATGGAAAGATGCACATAGACTATCACTACAAATCCAGAATAAAGTGCGAGGAATATTAGACAAAGAAGAATAGAACAGTGTACAGCGCGCAACAGCCACTCTCAGCTTCCGTGATGACGAATACCCACAGGACCGCTGATCCGAGTCTACACAGATGTGTCGGCACAAAATGCAGTCCGAAATGGAGGAGCGGGAGTGTACATAGAATACTCAAATAGTACTAGGGACACAGCCAGAGTTCCAACAGGAAAGTACTGCCATAACTATGATGCTGAAATTGAGGGAATCAAGATAGCAACAGAGAAATTACTAAATACCAACCATGGTAAATAACCTGTGGTGCTGTTGACAGATGCAAAATCAGTCATCGAGGCGCTCCTGTCTGGGAAATTGCCAGTACTAAGGACACTACTTTCTGAACTTAGCAGTCAGCAAAAGGTCACCATGCAGTGGATACCATCCCATTGTGGAGTACCCGGAAAGGACAGAACTGATCAATTGGCTAAGGAAGGAGCAAAGGAAGAACAGCCTGATGTGCCGATTACATACCACGAAAAGAAAAGAAAAAAACCAAAACCTTACTCACGTTATGGACAGACCAGAACAAGTCATTATTCTGCGCCTTAGAACAGGGCACAACAGACTACGCAACCACATGTATACAAAATTAATTCAAGATTGGTGACTCAACCATGTGCAAATGTGGTTTGGCGTCGCAGACAGCAGAGCACATACTCCAAGACTGCCCAAACTACAACATACCCAGGCATACCTTCTGACCTAGAGAGACAACAGTGGAAGATAAACTCTATGGACCGCTGAGTGAACTGAAAAAAGACTGTTAGATTCATACAGGAGGCAACATTGCAGTTATAGATGTATTTCAAGCGAACGAAAGAAGAAGAATTCAGATTCATTCAATAGCATGTCCTTTGCAGAACCTCGCTCCTATAACAACCTTCCGGAAAACCTCTCGATTATAAGCAAGATTTCCCGCGTCCGATATACCCTTATGGAGATCATCCGCCACATCCTGCACCAATCTTCTCTTTGGCCTGCCTCTTCCTCTCTTCCCAGGCATATACACCTCTATTATTGTTCTCTCCAAATTTTCGTGACGTTTCAGGTGACCAAAATATTTAAATTTTCCATGGTTTATCGTCTTTAATAGCCAGCCTTCTTCAACATTCAGATGTTGAAGTATGGATGCATTTGTTCTTTACTTTACCCAAGATATTCTTAGAACTCATCTATAACATTCATATTCAATCGCATTTCATTGTGTCACCGTTGTTGGTAATCAATGACCCAAGATATTCAACATTGTCCACCACCTCCAATTTTTCCTCATTAACATATATTTCTTTCTCCATAGTAGTTTTATCTGTATGCATTATCTTTGTTTTTACTATGTTAAGATATAAGTTGTGATTTTCACTATTCATTTGGGTTGAGGCTATTAGGTTTTCTATACAAGTCTGTGTTGTGGATAGCAATACTGTATCATCAGCATTCCGAATCTGTGGTATGTCATGACCACCGATATTTAGGGCATCTTATAGCTCCCTGTTTATACAATCTCTTAAATTTCTCATTATATTTTCGGCGTACAAGTTAATCAAATAGGGAGACAGGAAACATCCCTGACGGACTCCTTGCTTGATGTCAAACCAGTTTGATGTCTCGCCATCTATTCTAACCGCTGCTTGTTGGTCTAGATAGAGCATTCTTATGAGTAACACATGTGATGGAAAGCCCTATTTCTCATGATTTCCCAAAGTTTCAGATGTTTTACACAGCCAAATGCCTTTAAATAATCCACACAACATGATAATAAGTTTACATTAAATTCTCTGCTCTTCTCTATTATTAAACGCATATTGAGAATATGATTTCTTGTTCCTCTTCCTTGTCTAAATCCAGCTTGAACCACGTTAATTTCTTCTTCCATTTCCTTACGAAGTCTTCCCATTACGACTTTTAGTAGAATTTTACTTGCGTGACTGATCAGGGCAACAGTTCTATAGTTGGTGCATAATTTCAAGTTGCCCTTTTTTGGTATTGGAATGAAGATAGTTCTGTCCCAATCTTTTGGCCATATACCATATTTCCATATCTTTTTACATAATGCGTGATAGATTTGTATGCTTCCTTCACCTCCCGCTTTAATTAATTCAGCTGAAAATCTCATCACATCCAGGTGATTTACCATTTTTCAGGTTCGTTATTGCCCATGCAATTTCACCTAATGAGGGTTCATGTTCTGTCCCTGCTGTCATTGGCTCATGTTCTCATTCATATCCTCACTGTCACTCATATCATACATTCCACGCAGTACTCCTGCCGTCTTTCTAGAATTTGTCTAGATTCCGTTAAGGTATTTCCTATCTTGTCACAGATAACATTCAATTGGTATTGAACATTTCTTGTCAATAACTTCATTTCTTTGAACATTTCGTATTCTCTTCCAGTCTTATGATATTGCTCTATTCTGGTACAGCAATATTTCATATATTGATATTTGTCCTTTCTTGTGTTCTTTCTTATTTCTCGAGTTAAAGATCTATACTTCATCCTTCTGTTATTGGATTCGCCTCCTTTCTGCTTCAGTTCCCTTCGTTGTTTTATTAATTCTAACGTGTCTGATGTAATACATGGAATAAGTTGCTTTTTCTTGGTCGGAATTAAATCTTTGGCTGCTGTTATCAAGACATCTCTAGCTTATACTGCCAGTTCATCAGGTGTCATTTCCTCTTGTACAGACATCAAGACCCCAGAACGATTCCTAACTTCTACGTTGTATGCATCTGGTATTTTTGTGAGATCAAAACGAAGTGGCCTTGGTCCTCGGGTAAGCTTTTTGAGTTTTAATTTCAGATTTGCTTCTAGTAACTGATGATCTGTATCACAGTCGTAGGGTTTTTGCAGATGTTATGCTTGATCTCCATCTTCTTTGTATTAAAAATTAATCTATCTGATTTTGGTAATATTGTCCGGGGACGTCCATGTGAAGAGACTTCTTGGGTTTTGTTTAAAAAGTGTGTTGGCTATCGTTAACTCATTTTCAGTGCAAAATTCGATTAATTTGTCACCTGCATCATTTGTATTTCCCAATCCACATTTTCCTAAAACGTGTCTCTCATTTTCAGCTCTTCATGTACCTACTTTCGCATATAAAATGTCCCATTATTATTGCTATATCATTATGACCAATCTTATTTAATGTTTCTTGCAGTGTGTTGTAAAAATCGTCAATTTCGTGCTCCTCTGCTGTTGAAGTAGGTGCAAATATCTGTATGAGAGTTGTGTTTTTTGGACGGCCTTTAAGTCTAATAGTGAGGATTCTATCACTTATTGGGTTATATCCCAGTACAGCTTTTGCAGTTGTTTTATCTAAACAAAATGCCACTCCACTCTGGCCAACGACGTCTCTACCAGAATAAATGAAAAGACTTCCATTTTCAGTTGCCTCTCCAGCGATGTTCACTTATTCCTAAAATTTGAATATTTAATCTGTCAATATTTATATATTTAACCTGTCACATACTACTTTAAGCTTCCCCTTATACAGACTTCTCACATTCCAAGTTCCTATTCTCACTTTGTTTCTTAGTCTGACACAGGGGTTTCTTTGGTAACACAGTCAGGATTAACTCCGTCATCACGATTACTAGTACTGGTCCCTGTGTCACACTCTACCCCAGTGTTATCTGATCTGCCTGGCCTGCGGTCTCGCCACCAGATCTCTTCCTTATAATGTTTTCTTTGATGTTTGTTATGGTTTCTTGGCAAGTTTTGCAGAAGTTAGTTTGCCATTGCTTTCCTTCCGTTTCTCTCACTCTCTCTAACTCTCTCTCTCTCTCTCTCTCTCTCTCTCTCTCTCTCTCTCTCTCTCTCGCTCTGTTATGCCCGCTCTCTCTCTCCTTTCATCTGCACACACACACACACACATATATATATATATATATATATATATATATATATATATATATATATATATATATATATATGATTGATTGATTGATTGATTGATTGATTGATTTAGGAACCGACATCACAGCATTCGGGACATTCCCATAAGCGCTCTGTCCCTATCCTCAGCAGCCGGCGAAGAGTTTCAACACTAATAGTTCTAGTAGCAATCTGATTATATGTCCGTCTCGCCTTTCCTCTGATCGTCGCGCGTCGGCCAGATCCCCTCGTCACACAGAGAGATGGAGTGGGGACACACACACACACACCTACACACACACACACACACACACACACACACACACACACACACATATGTGTGCGTGTGTGAGTTATCCAATCCATCTCTCTCTCACTTTCTATCTCTCTCTCTCTATATATATATATATAGAGAGAGAGAGAGAGAGAGAGAGAGAGAGAGAGATAGAAAGTGAGAGAGAGATGGATTGGATAACTCACACACGCACACATATATGTGTGTGTGTGTGTGTGTGTGTGTGTGTGTGTGTAGGTGTGTGTGTCCCCACCCCATCTCTCTGTGTAGGTTTAGCGTCATTTATCCATTTGATACATAGATAGCTTGAACACATTTACAGACTGAATTAGAAGTCTACGCAATTGTCTTTACCCAGTTGAAGACAGCACGATTGCTTATTTATTTTACATTTGCAATAATGAGAGAGCCGGTCTCTCTGGCCGATGGGTTACAACACTTTCTCCGTAATCCCGTTTATCACGCAGAGTCTCGTAGCGGGCGAGAACTGGGAGCGGTTCGTCCCCCGCTGGTGACTTGCGGGATAACTGAGCCGGCCGCTCAGAAAGCAATGGCAAACTACTGAGCGTAATCTTGTCAAGAGATCAACAGACAGCTGAAAGATGCTGCTGTTGACAGCTAAGTCCTGTAAAAGGATATGCGAAAAGAAAAAAAAATAATGAGCGCCGGAGAAAATAATTAAAGCAGCAATATAAAAAGCACCGAGACAACACCATCAGGTATTACTTGAAAATATAGTTCCTCCTGCCTCCTGACATGTCATTCCCTTCACGACTTCTAATCAACCCCTGTTGGCGTTACCACTAACCTCAGCCCCAAGTGAATTAACTGTCCGAGACGTCTACTTACTAGTCATTTCTCGACACCGACAGCTTCCTTACAGCTGGGAAGGCAGTCCTTAAAGCTGGGAAGACAGCCCGATGCTGGAGTCATCTGTTGACAGCTCTCCGAAAATTGAGATACGCATCATCACATTGTCTCCGCGTGACAATCTGAAGAATATAGGTAATATATTTGATCTACACATCTCGCTCTTGGAACATATGCAGTAGTTTAGTTAGTTATCTTCTTCTTGTGCTGCTTTAATATCTTAATTAGCATTCACAGCGTTGTAATATATTTCAGAGCACCCCCCCCCCCCCCCTCCCCGCCCCCGCTCTCTTTTTTTCCAAAAAAAAATATAAATAGAAAAGAAAAATATCTATTATAAGGAAGACGCGGTGGTCCATTGGCTAGATAGCATGCCTTCCAGCCTGAAGGCCATGGGGATGAATTCTCACAGAGGTCGATTTTTGAAACTTACCTGGGCTCAAAGATCGACCCAGCCAAAGAAGGACACTCCCATGTGACGGTTGACCTAATATGTGACATTCCCAGAGACCGTTTTGCAAGGTTATCTCGTGACATTTTCAGAGAGTTGTATGCCAGTTTAGCTTGTGACATTCCCAGAGAGTATTGTACCAGGTTAGCTTGTGACATTTGTCATGGTCTTATTTAGATTAACATTTGGCTCGCTCTCCAGAACAGGCGCGACACAATCATACACATTCAATGATTACACTATTACACGCCGCAACGTGAAGTAAACCCTTTTATTCACGTAACCTATTTACATTATGCACATTCATGGAAGTCGCGCTCATAACTATGCGCAACTCGTACATTATCACAGCAGTATATACATGCATCATACATCTTATAATAGAATAATACAAAATAACACTCTCGCTGCCTCAGCTCAAGCACATCTCAATCTACCAGTCAGTCACGCTATCCCTCATTACAGCCATCTCACAACGATCATGAAACACAAGCATTACCCTCTCTGTCCGTCCGTCTCGAAGTCCTTAACCCGTCTGGCTGACACAGGTATGTTCGGTCAGTCCTTCACTTCTCACTGTTCGTGCGACCCGTGCGGGGTACCACAGGGCTCCAACTGGTTAGTAGTTGACATGTACTCGGTGACACCAGGCTGCCTGTCCTGATCGCCTGTCAGTGAGCTGTCCTACACTACTCCTGTCTTGCAGGATATTGGGATCATGATTCTCTCCCCTCTCTCTTTATGAAAGGGACCCCTTTCATTATGTGGGTAGTTACACATAGTCTGTGTTTACATTATAATTTCATGTCAGGACCCAATAGTTTATATTTATGGTTCATAATTTTATATCATCGAAAGGTGCTATCTGTTTGGCAATGATGCATGATGTATAATTAATTCATTGTTGCCATCAGGCTACTCACATCAAGTATAGTCCCTTGGTTGGATTGGTACTTCGTTTGACAACGGACTCGGCACAGACCGGAAGTTAACAACGATTGACGCTATCTTTAACGCTACGTCCTCCCTCTCAACAAAAAACATGTTAGGCGTCAAGTCATCACCGTGTATGATAACTTCAGGACCAGAACACTAACCCCTATGACCAGATATTCTAATCCTGGTCATGTCAAGTTTTAGTAACCATCGTCCACCTCTAGTAGACGCAACTTGATACTTTGTAGTCATTTGACCACTTTTGGAGAAAAAAAATATATATGTAATAATTTTACCAATATCAGATTGTTTCCCTTTAGGTACAATCATAATAATTACCTAGGGTAAATTTTAGATACTTTCATAAAAAAAAATATAGTAGTACATTTGTTGTTTGTCTAAGTGTCAAACGTTTGGCCTCATTTTATTCATAATAGTGACAAGTCTGGCACTATTGAATAATGGGGTCAATCGATGATCCTTAGATTACAATTATATAAATCCTTTCTCTCAATATCTTATATGCAAATTTAAGCGTCATAAAATTCATTCACTCGCTCATTCATACTTAATTAATTATGTTATTTCGTCTGCTATAATAATAATAATTTAGAAACACACTGGGAAAGGAAACGGAAATGAATACCGTGTTTACAAAAATTAGGAACACGCTTGAAGAAAACGAACATTGCGTTTGTACACACTGTTGAAGTAAGCTGTTTCGGGCCACGGTGTTGTTTCACTAAAACAGTACGTATTTTAATTAAAACGGTTGCAAGTTTCTGTGGAATTATTATACAGTGTTGTTAAGTGCTGGTACTGCACACTAGTGCTATACATTCGGTAAGTTCTTGTAGTTGTGTAGTACTGTTTGTTCTGCACTTTAGTGTGAAAATATTTACAACAGTTAATGTCCTAGTACACTTACACGTTCGGTTCCCTTTATTTATACGGCACATTCACAATTTAAAAATGTCATTTGGAAATATAACTGAACATAGTGCATATCACACTAAATACGTTTTAGCAGCATTCTTTTGTGACGGGGTAGTGTCTTGCGCTGCAATGTGATATTTCGGTCTGAGCGCTGGTGATAACGTTATTTTAATCTTTGCGCTCCAGCGTCGTTAGACCGTTGGTAGAATCGTCGAGAGGAATCCTTGACAGAAGGTCCGCGATCGTGTTCTCAGTACCGCTTATGTGGCGTACTTCAAAGATGTAATTTTGTAGCAGTACCGCCCATCTGGCAATTCTGTGATTTGATGGTGTTCCTTGCATTACTATCTTACGTGGGTTATTGTCAGATTCAACAATGAAGGGTGTGCCTAACAAATACCTTGATAGCTTAGATAATGAGTATATCAGAGCTAAACATTCCAATTCCAGTGCGCTGTATCTCCGTTTGTTTGTCGTTAATTTGCGACTGACATATGCCACTGGATGCAAAATTTTGTCGTAGGTCTGTAGGATGACCCCAGTTACGCCCACTCTGCTCGCGTCAGATCTAACTGTGAAACAAAGATTAACGTTGGATAATTTTAATATAGGGTGAGATGAAAAATGCCGTTGTATTTTTGTAAGAGCTTCCTTCAGGCCCTCACTGTGTACAATTTTTGATGGTTGGCGCTTTGTCAACAAATTGATGACAAGTTCTGTTAGGTATGAAATGTTTGTATGAACTTTCTATAATAGTTCACCAATCTTAACATGCTTCTTACTTCTTTCTTCGTTGTAGGAAGCGATGATTTCAAAATTCTAGATACAATCGTATCATCAGTAGTGATACTACCGTCACAAATTTTATAGCCTAAAAACATATTTCATGAAAAGCAATTTCAACTTTTGCTGGTTTTACATTCAGGCCATGTTGCCTGATACGTTCAAAAGTTTGCCGTATTGTCACTATGTATTGTGTCATACTTCTACTGTGTATGAAGATGTTGTCTATGTATGTCAGTACTTGAGGTACGTCTTCTAACATTGTCAGATGAGATGGTTGAGTTTTGTTGGATGTCAGTGTAACACATATCCATTGACTGAAATTCAATGGTATAGTAGGTGATATTATCTTATTAAGTCATTTGTAGTCGCTGTTTGCATGTCACTATTTGGTGTTCTTTCTTCTGGTGGTTATTTTTCTGTCCTGTGTCTATTGACGTTGTTACAGTCTGGCGTTGACTGTGTGTGTAGTATGATGCTACACTGTAGTGTAGAATCGTTATCTTCCTTTTGGGTCAGTGTGCTGTGGTGTTTGATGTTTGTTTGTTTGTTTGATGTCTGTGTTGCATCAGTCTCTGTGTGATGGATTGTTGTCCTTTCTGGTGTTGTTTTGTCTTGTTCTGGTGTCAATGTGAGTGGTTTGGTGTTTATGTCGGTGTAGTCTCGGTGCATGACGTCTGTCTGCTGTTGTGTCCGATCAGTAATGTAGAATAAATTCGTCGTTCTGTCGTGGAGATTGGGTGGTCTGTTTTTGTCACATGGTTTTAAATTTGAATCTGGACATAGCTTATTGTTAGGCATACATTTGCAATTACAGAGTGTACAGGTAATAAGGCAGGATAATGATATTATAGTTAGGTAATAATGGAATGATGTTAAAAATATTGCAGCGTTTTGATTTACATTACGTGGCTTTGGTTGCTGTTTGGTTTGTGATGTTGACTTTACTTTCTTGGTTTTGTATTTTAGTTTCTGTTTATTGGGTTTGGGTATCTGATGAACAGACATGTTAGCTGTTTCTAGTTTAGTGAAGTGCCCTTCCAGTATGTTGGGAAGATCTGTAATACTGTTTGATTGATGCAGAATATTAGTCTCAGACTTTTTCTTTGCAGAGGCTCTGGCGACTGCATTTGTTGGTAACACTTGTTCATACCAGGTAGTTATATGTTCCTGTGGCATGTCAATTACCTCGGGAAGATTTCCAATGATTAAATCGCAACATGGATTAGCTGATGCGGCACATTTCACCTTGGATATATGCTAGTGGGTATTTTTCAATGTTCCCTGAAAATATTCTACAGGTAACATATACTTCCCTATGTAATCTGCGGGCTGTAGAAACTCTCTTCTCAAACCAATAAGGGTACTACCGCTATCCCTCGAAACACTAGCTAATTTCCCGTTGACATAACTCTGATGAATATTAAGTTTACCTTTGGTATCTGTAACTGAGTTTGCTTCTTCGTTTGTGATAATTACAGTATGGCCACATGTTAACATATATCATCATGGAAACGGTTATAATTTATACATTTATCTAGATGGAAAGCATCAATGCTTTCAGCATCGTTTGCTGGTTGTTGTTCTTCTTCGTGTTCTTCCTCAGAAGATGAACTATCAAACACTGCTGCATTTGCTTTTCTTGTCATTTGTCTACCTTTACATGAATGGCGCCAGTGCCCGTCCGCTTTGCAAAGGAAGCATTTAGTTAATCTTTTACAATTCTTCCATTCACTTTCTTGTTTATCTATGAAGGTTTGTATGTAAGTATGATATGCCGGATTTTTATCACACATCTTGTTTTCATCGTGATTGAAACTGCAGTGTTTACATTGGTAGTTTCTGAATTTACCAAAGGTTTTAGATTTATTGTACGTAGTTGGTTTGGGTTGTCATGTGTAGCGGCTGCTACAAATTCTGTATCTTTCAAAATATTAACAAAGCAATCTTTATTGGCTGTGAAGTAAGCCGACCCACGTTTTTCTATTTTTTGTACTGTTTCACACTCACACTCTTGCAAAATACGTGAAAAGGGTAATGGTAGTGATGAGATGATCTTATCTCTTAAGATGAGGTCTTTTAGACGTTCAAAATCATTGTTAACTTTAGCTGCTGATAGCCTTTTACTAAAAATGTCTTGAACTTTGGAGGTATAATGTGAGAACGTTTGTGATGATTTTGGGGATAACTTAGATTATTGTTCTCTATACCCTGCCTCATCTAATAAGAAATGTTCCATGATTTTGACTTTGATGTAATGATAGTCTTTCCTCAACTCAATAGGAATGGTTTCTATGACTTTCAGAGGTTCTCCGGATAGACTTCTCATGTATATGATATTCCAGTATGAAAATGGTACCTGGTAATGCTCCATGATGGTTTCAAAATTCTGGGACCATGCTGATTTGCAGTCACCAGTAGTGAAATTTTTGACAATACCTTGGTATTTCTTATACTGGTTTTCTTTTTCCTTGGTTTCTAATTTTCTAATTTCTTTCTTAGTATCAGCTTCGATTTATAGTTGTTTCAATTTGAACTGCATTTCTATTTCTTCTCTCTTAATTTGTGCATTAATTTTAGTCTCTCTAATTTTGGCCTTGTTATCTAGCTCAGCTTTCTTCAATTCTCTGTCCGTTGCTCTTTCCTCCCTTTCTGTAGCTTTCTCTTCTAATTGAACCTGCTCTGTATATTTCGTCTCACTCCATTTAGATAGATCTTCTCCTGTTAAACCTAATTTTAGCCCTGACTCTATGAAGTCGTGCAGAGTAGTCATGATAGTTTGAAGATTGCGTTAGCAATAGCACCAAACATTTACAGTATATGATCAAATTCACTCAATATAGCACACAATCAAATTTAGTAAATATATATCATGTGTACAATGTGAGAAAACAAAATACAAGTAGGGTCTGAAATCTTACAAATATATGTGAAAGAAATACTTAGCTGCCGATGACTTTTGGAGCTTTTGGTGTACTTCGATATCTGCACCCAAAGACGGGGAGGGGGTCCGGTACTTTACGGCTTGGAAGAAAAATTTGCTTGTCTTTAACACCCGGAGATTAATCTATTTGTTGGGGAAAGAAGAATGTTAGTATATGTTCGAATCTGTGGAGTATGCGAGGTCGGTTAATTGTGTATAGGTTTGTATGCAGTCAAGTATGGATGTGAGTCTGTAATGTCATCGTCGTCGGTTAATAGAGTAGTAGATGTCGTAGTAATTTCAGGTTCTCGTGTGAGCTAGACTTTCTTAACTGGGCTGCTTTTGGTCACTCTCTTTCAGCGTACAACTCAGAATTATCTACATACTAGTATTCCACTTTACATACAATTCAAAATTCAAATGACCGTGATGTGTATTCTACATGTATCCTGTCAACACACGTTCAAATATATGGTTCAAAATCAGATGAAATTCTCACGTTCAAGTATGTACTTCAAAACTGGACGAGAAGTCCATGTTTTAATGTATGGTTCAAAAACTGGACAAGATCTCCACGTTCGATGTATGGTTCAAAAAAGACCGGACGATATCCCACGTTCGCTCCCTGTCATGGTCTTATTTAAGTTAACATTTGGCTCGCTCTCCAAAAACAGGGGCGAAACAATCATACACATTCAATGATTACACTCTTACACGCGGCAACGTGATGTAAACCCTTTTATTCTCGTAACCTATTTACATTGGGTACATTCGTAGACGTTGCGCTCATAACTATGCGCAACTCGTACATTATCTCAGCAGTATATACATGCATCATACATCTTATAATAGAATAATACAAAATAACACTCTCTCTGCCTCAGCTCAAGCACATCTCAATCTACCAGTCAGTAACGCTATCGCTCATTACAGCCAGCTCACAACGATCATGAAACACAAGCATAATCCTCTCTGTCCGTCCGTCTCGAAGTCCTTAACCCGTCTAGCTGACACAGGTATGTTCGGTCAGTCCTTCACTTCTCACAGTTTGTGCGACCCGTGCGGGGTACCACAGGGCTCCAACTGGTTAGTAGTTGACATGTACTCGGTTACACCAGGCTGCCTGTCCTGATCGCCTGTCGTGAGCTATCCTACACTACTCCTGTCATGCAGGATATTGGGATCTTGTCATTCCTAGAGACCGTTGTGCAAGGTTATCTCGTGACATTTTCAGAGAGTTTATGGCCAGATTAGCTTATGACATTCCCAGAGAGTATTGTACCAGGTTAGCTTGTGACATTTCCAGAATGTGCTGTATCAGGTTAGCTTGTGACAATCCCATGGAGTGCTGTGCCAGGTTAGCTTGTAACATTCCCAGAAACCACTGTGCCAGGTTATGTAACATTCCCAGAGAGTGTTGTCCCTTGAACTGTCTGGGGCCCCTGATTTCCTCCACGTAACCGTTACCGCCATTCGTTCAGAGCAGTGATGATCCTAACATGAGAACGGCAGAAACCGCGGGTGACGCTTCTATCACGTCACGGCTCACTCGTGATATCAGGTACATAATAATACCTATGCCAGAGTGCTGTTATGGGTATTTACAAGCCAACCCTGGCAGTTCTGAATGTATGTACTCTAGAAATCAGTCGACACAGTTGCGTCACAGGTGTGGAATAAACAATAATCTTTATTGACAACAGCAACATCAGCAATGGCTACGTCGGCACATTAGTGCCGTATGCACGTTCCCACCAGCACCTGACCTGCCTACAACTCCACATCCTCTCGTCATGACTGCCTACAACCTAGACTTCCTATACACAAATGTTTAATGCTGCCCTACTTACTGTTTGGCAGCCCAACTCAACCGGAGGTCAGCACAGGCCCGTCAACTCGCCCAAACGACACAGTTGGACTCGCTCGTGTTGATGTGGAATTATAGCCATTGTAGATCATTGGTTGCTGTGTAGACGAGCTTGACAAATTCTTAATAACCTTCATGGTAGATACTTTCTTTGTTCTCGTTTAATTTCAACGCTGGCTCTCTGTTTCCTTGCGAAGTAGAAGTCAAGGCGGTTCTCAGCAGACTAGTAGTCTGTGTCCGCGACTTTCCGCGCTTGCCGGTTCCATCACGTGACCTGAGCCCGCTATCTGATTGGCTCTTAATTGTAGGCGTCTATTTCTTCTAGTTCATTCTTCTAAATTACCGTGAATATTCATCACTCATACTGACTAGTTTCTCAACTGTTGTCTGTTAATTTTCCCGCTGAGCAGACTCATGGAAACCTACAAGTAAGGAAGTACCTTGCATTGTTCTGCAAGGTGGCTCAAACTGTGACGATTACATTAGAAAGGTAAGAGCGGCGTGGAAGGAAGGTACGCTATTCACAACAGACAAGATCGATGTAATCTCGGCGAGCATCAATCCCGGAGTTCGATGGGAGCTGGAACTTCGGCAGCATGTGAGATGAAATATCCACGTGGCTGTAGAAAATACACTGCTATGGATGGCAGAGGAAATGCTACGAGGGCGAGTCAATAAGTAAGTCACACAGTTATGTGGAATGGCAGGTAAATGTAGTTGGTGATATTTTTCTACAGGTGTCATTAGGTGACAGCAATATCGAACTTTATATTCCCGTTCGTCAGGTGGCGCTAGGTCTCCCATGCGCATGCGCAGCGCATAAATAAAATGGCGACTGTAATTACGGAGTGAACAACCAAAGAGCAACGTTCTGATGTGCGTTTTTTTTTTTTTTTTTTGTGGGCAAAAGGACTGCCTGCAAAGGACATTCATAAGGAAATGTTTCCTGTTTATGCTGACAAATGTTTGTCACGTAAAGCGGTGCATAGCTGGGTAGAGAACGTTTCTCAAGGACCATCTAAAATTGTTGATGAAATCCGATCTCGTCGTCTTGTTGAGATTGCAACAGAAGCACCCGTGCAGTGGAGTAGATGATTGGAAATGACAGGCGAGTAACGATAGGCTCTGTTGCATATGCAATAGGGTGCTCACATGGTTCAGCATACAGCATAATGCATGATCGATTGAAATTTCCAGGACTGTTGAGTAGAGGAGTGTTGCTTCTTCATGACAATGTCAGACCACATACAGCTCAATTAACTCAGGAGAACATTAGCCAGCTAAGGTGGAAAGTTCTGGAACATCCACCTTACAGCCCCTACTTAGCCCCTAGCGATTAACCCACTTTGGCGGGAGACATTTCGCGAGTGACGCCGAAGTTGAATGTGAAGTGAAAACGTGGTTTAGAAAACAGAGCACGCAGTTCAATGCAGCCGGTTTGGGAGGACTAATAAAACGATGGGATAAGTACATCAATGTTGGTGTAAATTATGTTGAGAAATAAATGGACAATATATGTATAAAATTAACTGGTTTCAAGTTGTTATCATATTTAGTTATTTTTCTACAGCCATTTGTGACTTACTTATTGACTTCCCTTCGTATAACTGATGGGCATAGAAAGAAAATCGTAAACAAATTCTAGTGACGGTTTGTCGTGAAATTGTGAAACTACATTCACAAGCCCCTAGCCAGAGACCAGATCTCCAGACGTATCTAACCGATAATCTCAAAGATCACCTGGCATCAAATATTATGTACACATTTCTTTAGTTACAAACATCGACCTCTTGTCACAACGCGTGGAAATATCGGCCTCAGATACTGCTTCAGCCTTCCAAGTTTATGCATAGTTCATCATTATCAGCATTTTTTCTTGCCAAATGGCATAGACGTTCACGTATCTCCAAAAATCTCTGGTCTTGGCGTTCTGGATTAATGCTATTGATCTTGTTCATCCGCGCTACCATCTTAGGTCATCCAGCATAATTTCTTTCGGTCGCCTCCCCTGTAGTCCTCAATCAGCTCCTCCAAGTCGTTGCCATCGACTTCCATACCCGTATTTTTGCCCAAGGACACAATCTCATCCACTACATTGGGGGTTTACCCCCAAGTTTAAGGTGGACCGACGTGCCCAGGACTGAATGGCCACGGATGAGCTGGTCTTGAACGTGGAACGTCAGGTATGCGGGCGGGGCGGCGGCGTGCGTATGGACTCCTGAGAGACATCCCCTGCCCCTTCCCTAGCAGGCAGGATCTACTAGGGGGACCGATTATTTCCTGCAATATCCAAACTTTGTTTATGAAATAAATTAAATACAGGAATCGTCACCGGAGCTACGGAGCACGTGCTCTGCGCTTGACATATTCTTCAGAGGCTAGCGAAGAGAGAGTGAGGAGGAGAAGACGAGGAAATGAATGAGAAGAAGGCATAGAAATAGGAGGGCAGGCGCCAGGAGAACAAGACGAAAAGTGGAGAGACTAGGTCTCAACCATGTAAGTGTGGGATACTGTAACTGCCGTAGTGCCAGGCAGAGAGGTCCTGCATTGGAGCAGCTAATATATGATTTTGATGTCCTCATGCTCCAGGAGCTAAATACAGACAAATACCATTGCCTTGGGTACGCCACTTGTATAAACCCTACTGGGCAGAAGAGACATGGGCAAGGTCTTTTGGTGAAGGAAGGAGTGAAGCATGTGGTACTTGACTTGAGCCAGTGGAAACACAGTACAAGAGAGGTACAGGGTATGCAAATGGAGATTGGTGGCTTAAGTTGGAACATCATAAATGTATGCCACAGTGGACTGTTTTGTCAGAAAGGAACACTGGGACTCGATTAAGGAATTGGAGGAATTACCAGGTGATAGGCTACTCATATGTGGAGACTTCAATGAGAGGAACAGAGATTGGGACAGTAGTGGAGAAAACCGACAGGGAATTGCCCTTGTGGAGGCCATGGTGGACACCGATGTGGTCTGCATAAATGATGGTAGGCCGACTAGAATGGCAATGAGGCCTGGCGATACAGACACAGCTATTGACTTGGCACTTGTCTCCCAGTCATCAGTCCTTGATGTAAAGTGGACTGTTTTGAATGACCATGGGAGTGATCACATGCCATGCGCAGTCCTGATCTCTAAATCCATGAAAGTTAAGGCTGGGAGAGCGCTAAAGATCTTCCGGTATGAGTGGACCGACAGCCTTCTAGGACACCTCAGACAGGGGTCATGTGACAGGACTGTTAAAACACCTTTTTTGCAGCCCCCGTGGTGGACCCCAGAAGTAGACCATGCTTGGAAAGCAAAGAGAGCTGCAGTGAAGCAGCTGAAGAAAGTGCGACAGACACCTCGAAACTCACGAGAGGAAGTGGACAGAGCGGAAAATGTCAAGAACGACAAGTTGGAGGTTTTCAAGCGCTGTGCTGCAGAGGCCAAAAACGCAAAATGGGAATGTTTCATGAAGGATATTGGAGGTGATAAAACATTGCGAAAAGTCTGGAAACTGCCCAGACAAATACAAAGAAACGATCGGCCTATGACAGTGGGAACAATTTATAGAGATGATGGTGTGCGCGTGACAACAGACAAAGAGAAAGGGGAGGCGTTTCTCCAGAGATTTTTAGAGCATACCAATCATGATGATGCGGACACCCGGGATACAGTTAGAGAGGGGTTATCTGGCACCATAAAGAATATGCATTATGAAGAAATGATACGGGTTGAAGATGTTAAATATATTTTGAAAAAGGCAAAAGACACGACACCAGGGCCTGATGGGGTCAGGTATGTCCACATGAAGGCTTTGAGCGATGTAGACCTGAAGGAGATGACCGACTGCTTTAACCAGAGCATTAGGACAGCATCAGTACCGCAGGATTGAGTACACAGCTATCTCATTCCTCTCCGAAAACCATTCAAAGATCATTCAAAGCTTAGCGGCTTTAGGATCATCACCCTTCAAAATACATTTGGGAAGGTTTTAGAGAAGATAGTCGCTGTCAAGCTGCAAGAGTTGTTGGAAAGCGGAAGCTTCTTCCAAGAGGCCTGGGGAGCTACAGGCCAGGAAAAGATAACTGGTCAAATGCAGCCACTTTTGCCTTTGACGTTTATGAGGGGTTCCAGAGTAGACAGGAAACGATGGCGGCGGTGCTTGATCTCGAGGATGCGTACAATAAAGTCAGATATGATATTTTGATGACCACACTGTCGCATATTGCGCACTCAGTTCGGTTCACATCTGCGCACCACTACATCGAAGCACAGTTTAGGCCAAAAGCGTTCGCCCCGAATCGCATTGGAATTTGAAGAATGTGGCATCAGCGCTATGAATAGCCATGACACCCAGTAACAGACAGGTCAGATGTTCAGATCCTGCCTTATTCATTGGATAACCTATAAGAATCGCGTCGCCGCGGAGGCTCTTGGAATGAAAGACGCTAAAATTTGGCACATGCAGATCGACTGTCAAGGAGGCTAGATTTTGGTTTCATGAGGAGTTCGTATGATCTGTATGTCCCTCTGCCTGATTCTTAGGAAGACTTCTGTTAACAATATTGTAGCTGAGTCTTATGTACTTATGAGTCAGGTGAGGATGACGGTGTTCGCAGATTGTCATGATCCAGAGTTGCAGATCATTGCCCAATAATGTTCAATGGATCTGTAGACCAATAGCAGATCTTTAACAAAGAGGTGCGAAAAGGGATCTGTGGTCAGGACTAAGATTAATCTAATCAATGAGTCCGTAGATCATTACCGATATGTGCCAAAAGGGATCTGTGCTTCATAATCATTCTGATGATTGACTATGTTTGAGATTCAGGAACATTTCTAAGATCACTAGGATCATTTTATACCTCACAAAGACTTGCAGATTATCAAAATCATGGCAGAAGTCTTAATGACAATCAGATAAGGAAGGACTTTGTTATATTCAGTTATTCATCTAGATAACTCAAGAACCAGCAAAAACTTCCAGAGAGGAGTGTATTTTATGAACCTCTCCAGATCTTATTTTGTGTAGACTATTTGATTCAAAGTTTTCACTGAAAAATTAACTGAAAATTAATAAGCAGAACATTTGTGTAGTATAGAAACAATGGTAGGAAATTAGTGGTGTAGTCCAGTGATGAAATGACTGAACAATCATGAGATCTTCTAGGAGTTCTATTCTCCTTCGTGTTTTAGAACATTATCCTGTAGACTGATGTGTATTGTTCATATGTTCATGAATGCTTTACTGGCTTATTTCCACAGCTTTTTGGTTAATAAACAAAATTAACTTTTCCTGCATTCTTCTGTCAAGTACATTGTGGTGTGACAAAACATTTTTATTATTTATGTGTTTAGTTAATGAAACTACATCACATAATTGTAGAATCTGGAACTTCAGGTGGCTGGGTAAACACGAATAGACAGCTAAGTTCTGTTCTATTGTAATCTCCCAGGTTCCAGGTTACTGAGAAAAGGGAACTTTAAATCTTATAAATTTCCTGTGACCATTTCACCAAAAAGGGAAAATGATCATAGGTGGGGGGCTCGTGAGCTAAATAAGTTTCTCTTTTCGGGAAGGAAGATTTTGGAGGGAAGAAATCAACATTCCTGGGAAACCCCTAGATTTCCAGAACTATTATGGGACACTTTGGCTTCCAAGGACCCATCCCCTCCAAACAAAATTAGTCCCATCCTCATAGCGTTACTTCATTGTGGGGTAGGTCGAGGTGGGTACTGCTTCCAACTTACCAAAATGTCACATATACTGGGGGACCACCCGGGACTTGAACTCGTGCTTTCTCGTAACCATACCACATAGTGGGTTAATTTTGTTCACATCACAATTGCTTGAATTGTGTGAATATTTTATTTTAGGTTTTTGAGTGAAACACAACTCTACATTTTTTGCGGAACTTTACTTACATTTTTAAAGACCGCATTTGCAAAGCCACCAGGTGGACTTTGTAAAATTTGGGATTCAGAAGCACTGATTAGAAAGCACTTTAGGTCTTAAGTTACCAGGTGTAAATCAGGGGGTAAATCAGAATCTCTGTTAATAAGTGATGGTGACTTCGGGTGTTTTTGGTGATTTTCTCTCATAGTCGAAAACTCCAGATTTCGTGTAAGATTTTCCTGCAACATTGCGTTGTTTGATTTGTTGTTTGTATTTGGCCATTGCATACTCTGTACCATTTTCAGACACAGGGATTTTCCTCGCTGAATCAGACAGAGGTGACACTTAGTATTTTTTTCAAATATTTGGGAAAAATCTAAAATCTATTATGGCGGAAACAGCTATGCTACGGCACAATATGTCGATGTAGGCAAATCATGTGGGTTAAAGGGTCCTGAGCTCGCGAAGTACGTCTCTGACGAATTCGATCGACATGAGCGTTTACGGGCTGAGATAACCCAGAAGGAAAAAGACAGAGAGGCTGAAATAATTCAGAAGGAGAGAGAAAGCCGGATAGCTTTAGAGTTGGAGGATAGGAAGCTGCAGGCTGAGATGGATAATAGAGAAAGAGAGAGACAACATCAGTTGGAGATTAGGCGCATGGATACTGAGTTGGAGGTGAGGAGACTGGAGAGTGATGTTCCTCCCACCATCTCCGTTTCCACACGCAGGCCAACTGTGACATGTTTGATAGTTAACAGAAGACCTATTTAGTAGTGTTCTCTGGAGATGTATCTTGAATAATAAATATACAAGATAAAGGATATGATTTTGCACGTTTTTGTCTAGAGGTCTCTCAAATGAGATAGATAATCATTCCCGCCTAGCCCTTTTGGAGAACCATTTTTCCTTTGGCTTTGAACCCCCACTGTGAGACTACCAAGTATCTACACAGAAATTTATAAAAGAAGAAAAAGGTTCCCTCATAGGCCAAAAGGAGACCTGGACTATTCGCCCCTGTACAACTGAGGATCCAATTCACTCATCATAATGTTGTCAGTGTGCTATTTGTCCGTCACATTAGATCTTCCCTTATTTATTTTGTGTCAGTGTGACCTATATCAGTTGTCCAAGTATACCTTAGGACTTTAGGATTCAATTTTAGTAGACTAACTCAACAATAACTGTACATAACATCTGTTGAACAAGACATCTACATGACAGGTTCTTGACAAAAGTGGGACATACATTTACAGAGAAATGTTTACACCAACCATTGCACAAGACATACATCATAAGAGATACTTGACAACATCTATACAGGACTTTTCACAATATCTGTCACCAACCACAGTAACTTCAGACATTCACCAGGTACAATACTTGACAGCAACTGTACAAGACATTCACAAGGGAAATGTACTTAAAACACTGGTTCATTAATATTCTTTATTGAGCTGCTGGTGGGTCGAGTGAAGACCAATGGTTCATCCTTGTGTCATATCTGCACTTCAATAAATACATGCATAATGTACAAATATGCAGAACATGCATGCAGATAAACATGATACAACAACTCCTAATTACTCCACCAACCGATCAATAAACTCTCCTCCTCCTCTCCAATCTCTAACTATACCACTGATTCCTGTATCAATCATCACTTCTTGTCTCTTGGGAATTTTATAAAATCCTATCATGGGGAAACTTAAGTGAGGACTACTGTTCTGGATCAGTTGCATCCTTTTATCATCAGCAATTGATGTTGGGAAAGCTCTAGGTAGCAGACTTCCTATAATAAGTTCCATGGCAGATTATTTCCTCTTGAGAACAGAATTTGGGATGATATGGTACTGAATCTCACTGTTGACAAGACTGCCTTTGAATGCTGTCACTGGGGTACTTCAAATAGTTGAGGATAGCACTCTCCTGACATTGGGAGATGTATTCTCAGTGCATGTAGAACATGACTTGTCGAAGAGACCAAGAGCTATTAACACAATCCAATACTTGGCTAGTCCAACTTCACCTACTTTTCAAGTCTTCATTCAACAATCACTGTGTGAGCACCAGCTTTCTATGAATGTAGTTAATAACAAGAGACTTGATTTTAACTTCTCAGGTGACACTGATATAATTAATGATCACTGTACTGATTCCTATAATATCCATTAAAATTCTGATAATGGAATTCTTCAGAACTGTTTTTCTCCCATTTTACATTCAGCGGTTAGAGAGCTGAGATGAATTCTCCAGGAAATTCCTGCATTTTGGATTCCAAGAGAATGAATAAGTGGTCCATTGGGGCACAGAATTACTTTCTATGAACCCGACCGAGACAAACTGTAGACAGGGGTCTTCTTTATTAAAGCATGGTTCATTGTGCACCAAGACAGGTTCACCAATGTCGACCAATCCTGCTTCCTGTTCAAAAACAGTTACTTTCAGTTGACTTGGGCCAAAGGTTGTCATGAAAATAAAGGCTGGCAATTCAGCCCTTGTTCATCTGTGATTATCCCTGGATTACACTTATCGGGAGTTAGTTCTGGGTCTGGGACTCCTGGTTAGTCGTCCCAGAGAAAATATGAAGGCCTCTCCACCATCCTTTGTTCTCTGTTGATATACAAAATGGTACAGCATTTCTTTACATTTGTTCAAGACAATGTTATCAAACATCAACAGACACAGATGGAAATAGGGAGGTGAGGGAGGGTGTTGACTAAACACACCTCTCCTGGTTTAATGATGAAGTGTATTCTACTCTGATGGACTGTGGGTGATATGTTTTCATTATTCACCCCTGTTTGTGGTAGCCACAAGCCTATATGTTGAGACAGGGTAGCTTAACACAATTACAAGCATTTACTATGTCAAAGTTTTACAATGTTTAAACCACAGTAGACCTGGGCACAATGAGGAACAGACATCGTGAAGCAAGCACTATAAGGCAAGCAGCATGAGCAAGCATTGTGACATAGCAACATGAGACAGGCATTGTGAATCAGCACATTAACAGGCATGGTGAGGCAAAATGGAAAATAGGCATTTACAACTGCAATATGCAATATGTATTAAACTAATGACATTTACCGAATTAGCAGACCAAACATCAATTCCAATGGTTGTCATGTTGGTGCATGCATGTCCTATTCCATACACACTCACTCAGCAATGCCAGACCTCACCCCTTTCAGACCAGACTTGGCTCACAAGTACATCATCATCATCATCATCATCATCATCATCATCATCATCATCATCATCATCATCATCATCATCATCATCATCATCATCATCATCATCATGTGTTCTTTCCCCACTGAGTAATGTCCATATCTACTACAGTAGGTAAAGAAGCCAACTTGCATAAGCAATTGTTCCCATATGCACCAAAGCACATATGGGAAAAACATGTTTTGTCCTTGTAAATTTGCATGAGCCATACATTATATTCAGCCGACTAAGACGCAGGTTCACACACCTATTGTCCTTTTTAAGAACTAGTTCATATGAACCTACCAACAGTAGAGGTACCAGTGCAATACTTCAGAGAGAAATTGTATTAATTCTCTTGAGCGTAATCTAGCCACCAAGCATCACAGGAACTTTGCAATTCTGGCGTGCCATACACGTCCCGCCTACATATGGATATGAAGCATCTATCTTTCTACCAATGTGAGAGGCTACTTATCAAATCACCAGCTCACTCACTCCAACATTCTCAGCATTTACAAAGGAACTTGTACATGTTTACATCACACATTCCAATCCAGACTGCCAAATGTTAACTCGCAAGGGCAGTGTACAGTTGGGTTAAGAATGAGTCATGCTAGGCATTTAGAATGCACAAAGGGTGTGCGAATTTGCATTGCGTGTAATTTACAATCATCAAGCATACGCAACCAGTCACGACAGGGGAATGATATGCACTTGGAGTATTACAGCGTGTAAGACCTGTCAGGTTGAAGAAGCAGTATTTAGAATACCTGCACACAGTTCTGTTTTCACCTTCACATTTTCTTCATAAAATACTCTTATATTCTTCTCTTTCGTTCACTAGGCATAACCACAACATTAAAGTTTGTTTTAAAGTGGTACCTGTTGTCCAGAGAACAATATTTTACGGAATCTTTAAGGGCATTTTTGGGTCCCCACATCACAGATAGCGACTGCTCCGGGTGGAAACCGAGCTCAAACTGATAGATTTTCAAATTTGGCCTAGTGGATAGCGTGGGCTGTCACAATTAGCCAATGAAAAGGCAAGCGTACACCGCTGCCCTACCCCACCGCGTTCCAGAACCTTTGATTATATTAATAACCCTACTATCTGGATGGTCTCTGTTCAAGATTAAAAGTATTATTATGGATGTGTTGGACTGGGAATGTGGATGCCTGATCCATTACGGGCTGAGATAAACCAGAAGGAAAAAGACAGAGAGGCTGAAATAATTCAGAAGGAGAGAGAAATCCTGATAGCTTTAGAGTTGGAGGATAGGAAGCTGCAGGCTGAGATGGATAATAGAGAAAGAGAGAGACAACATCAGTTGGAGATTAGGCGCATGGATACTGAGTTGGAGTTGAGGAGACTGGAGAGTGGTGTTCCTCCCATCCCCTCCGTTTCCACACGCAGGCCAACTACAGACATACAGACAGAGGAAAGCTACCATCACACTGGAGCGATGGCATTTCCTTTAGAACCATATAATGAAAGCGCTGAAGGGATTGAGCACTATCTTTCCAGGTTAGAACTTATGTGTACTACATGTGGGCTTGATGAATCTAAATGGTCGGTGAAACTGTCCCAGGGTTTGAGAACAACAGCCTTTGAAATTTACTCTAGACTTAGTCATGGGGAACGGTAGGATTACGGTACTCTAAAAAGAGCTTTATTAACTCGCTTTGAAGTCGATTCAGATAACTATAAAAGGAAATTCAGATAAGCTAAGAAGGAGCCTGGGGAAAGTTACGGCCAATGGGTTGAAAGATTAAAATCCTACCTGCACAAATGGGCAGAGATGGGAAAATTTGAAGAAACATTTGAAGGACTCCGAGAGATGATATTAATTGACCAATTAAGGGATAAAATGTCATGAGAACTTCGGGCGTTCTTGACACAGAATGGAGCTGATAGACTTGAGGAAATTATTCTTTTGGCAGAGAGATGGGAGAAATCTCAGAAGGAGGTGGGAAGTAAGAGTCGGATGACCACCGCTTCTCCCCCAGACAAATCACTCAAGACCAAAGAAAAAGAACACACCAACCCCAATAAGAAGTTGAAGAAATCTGCGAACACCAGTCTAACTTATATTCAGGCTGCCAAGAAGAGTGGGAAGGACTACTGTACCAATTGCAGGAAGGTAGGACATCACACAAAGGATTGTCGGAAGAAACCTCCTACCCCTCACACAGTTGCATGTCTGACTCGCGGGAAGGAACGTAAGGTGAGCACTAGTGAAACGTCCAGCGTGACAAATCATGAAGACACCAATTCCAAAATTCCGGTAGTGGAATCCATCTTGTTAAATGGATACCCCGCCATTTGCTTATATGATACAGGTCTAAATTATGACTGCGTCGTAGCAACATCCTTAGTTCAGCCAGAACAGTTGACTGAGGAAATGGTGACCCTTAAAAAGTTCAACCAAGACGTCACTACCCGTGGCTCGAGTACATATATCTTCGCGTTATGTTACTGGAACAATCAAGGCAGCGGTGATGGATGATCCCGTGTTTCCCGTCATGCTCGGTTGTCGTTACGTCTATCTAGGAGATCCTATACAGCCTGTGATAGTCGCTGTAATGACGACTAATTCTCATACAGAAAAGACTCCAGCATCGTCGACTCCGACCAACCCTGGATCAGAGGATCTGAAGAAAGCACAGCGTGCTGACAGAACCTTGTTGCCATGCTTCAACAAACTGCCTAAAGCACATTCACCTCCATGTAGAGGCGACATGTATATGAAGGGTGGACTTCTATAACGCAAGGCAGTGAAAAGTGGACAAGAGTATTCTCAATTAACTGTCCCGTCTACTTATCGTGCTGAAATATTGGAAATGGGCCACAACTTATCTTTCAGTGGGCGTATGGGAATAAATGCCACTACGCAAAGAATTTCCATGCACTACTTTTGGCCCGGAATGAATTCTGACGTCATCAGATTTGTCAAGTCATACCCATAATGCCAAAGAGTGACCCCCAAGACATAGGACTCTGCCTGTGCCGCTTGGTGAGATGCCTGTAACTGGATCTCCTTTCGAGAGAGTTGCAGTAGACATTATTAGACCACTCCCCAGGACGAGGAATCGATACATATTAACATTGGTGGACGTCTGTTCAATGTGGACAGAAAGTATCCCAATGCCTGCAAGTGACTCCAAGCACATTTGTCACCGTCCTAGATACCTAGGGGAATGAAACCTGGGTTCATAAGGCAACAAACTCCGTTCTGATACTATTTGATATCATTTATTTACAGTAAGCTGGCGAAGAATGGTTTTCGCAGCCAGCTACGTTCGAGTTGCACATCACAGGAGTTTATAACAAAGCAATCATAAAGCAATCATACATGGTCATTACAACAAACTCTATCATCTATCGATCTAGTCAGTAACACTCCTAAATACACTTGTGTTCAATCTAACACGTCCCCCTTAAGTTAAGCCCTGTTGCTTGTTCGATGTCCAGTCGGCGTCTGCCCTCTAACGTGTCTCGATCGGACACGGGCTATACCTCTCATGGAGCTTCTCGTGGAACAGGTCCTGGCACGCGGTCAGCGTGTCCACGGAGCTGTAGGCGAACTGACCAATTCTTCTCGAAGGCTCTAGATTGTTCGAGCATTCGAGTGTGTCTACCTTGTATTGGGGTTATGCCCCTTATCTATTTCCCTTCTATCTTTATGTTTCTACCGACTCCATGTGAGACTCTGACAGGGTCCCCCTCCCCCGCTTCTATGGGTTAGTATATGGTAATTAGTTTGCACTAATTCTGTCATAGGATCACATGAAGTTGGTGTTTGTTAGTTTCGTGGATGGGAACCTCGCCATCTATATATTTGCGCTATTAACTCATGTATTTCCCCGTACAACAATCCAGGGTGAATGCTGAAGAGCCCCTAACGCTTCCATATTCTTAAACATGCTTATCCGACCGAAGTACCCTGACGCTTCTAGTTGTATTTGCAACCGCTCCCTTCTCAAGTATCCATTTGATACCCAGATATTAAACTCTGTGTTAGAGAGGTTTAACAAGACAAATTGTCTTGGCTTATTTAAGAACACATGCAATTCTTGTCCTGAATGTGTATTTTGATACACTTTTACTTCCGTATGTTTTATAGTGCTTAATATATATATGCACTTTTGTTTTCTCCCCCGTAACTACTAATGTTCCTGTTTGCTTGTTAGTGTATTTACTGCTTTGTTACTTGCTCTAATAAACATGTGTGTGATTTAATTGTTAGTGTTTAGTTTTATGAATATGTCCTATCTAATGTCTGAAGTGTGTGCTACCTGTGTGTATGTGGTGTGTAGTACATCTCTAAGTGTCACGAGCTGGAATATCCTTGTCATGAATTACGCATGTACAGGGTATTCAAACAGTGATTCTTAGAGTTAACCTATTTTATCTAACACTACACATGTATACACAATTTTAGACACGTGTTACATTTTACACTCAAAACGCAGACAAATTAAAATAAATACTTTTTGCGTACAATTTGTCCGCTCAGTATATCGCTCTCTCATTTAATTCATTCACTCTCTGATTCGCACACCTTTCATTCAATATAATAATTTGTTAAAATATACAAATTAAGGTTAGGTATTTGTTGTCGCCCTTAGAAAAAGGAAAATGGCGATATGCTATATTCAAAGCGTCAAGTACTATTTGTACTGGTGATAGGAAATGGTTTATAAGTTAAATTGCAACCATTATATTGAAAGGAAATTTTAACTATAAATGAAAATGTTTGTGACATATTATGATAGAAAATGTATAATTTACATGTTCACATATTTTCTGTGTACAACAAAGCACAAATGTAATACATATTTAACTAATAACATTAAATTAATTAACTCCAACGACGATCCGTGTGTTGTCGTTCTTTCGTCCGTGTGCTGTTCCAATAATGTTTTACAGTTCGTAGGTAACGTTTTGGTGTCACATTCCTGTGTTATCTCTCATATGTCGTCATAGTCATAGTATATCGCTGCTTGTATGTGCGATGTTCTGTTCCGTTAGTTTGCGAGTCAATTGAAATCACGCGTATACACCGTTATTAATATTACCTTTCAGTTCTGTGATTGATTAAATAACTTCACAAATGTTAATATCCACAGTCCGGAATGTTTTTGATGTACTGCTAATTGCCACTGTGGGTCAATATAGTTAACGGTTCTCAAAGTTTCATGTCTGTGATAGCTATAAGTAGAGTATTATATCAGCTGTTGACAATTCCAAATTAAAGTTCTACAGTAAGTGTAGAGGTACACTCTTTTATGCAACCGACTAAAATATCACAGTTTATCCTATGGCCACTAATTAATGTAAATAGTGTTAATCTGCTGGTGCATTGGTTAGCCGTGATAATATGTCAGATATTATATTATCCGTACCTTTAATGTGACGGATTTCAAAGTCGAAATCCTGAAGCAGAAGACACCATCTTGCTAATCGATGGTTCTTGGGGTTTCCTTCTTTAATCACCAGCAGTGGCGAATTATCCGTCAGAACAACGAAATGGGAACCTAAGAGGAACTTAGATAAACGAGTAACACAAAAAACCAAACTTAGTGCTTCCAATTCAGCTGTCGAATACTTGGTTTCCGCTGCTTTCAGTTTACGGCTGACATACAGGATCGGGTATCTCACTTGTTCGTATTCCTGCATCAGACATCCTCCAATGGCGATCGCACTTGCATCTGTAGTCAATATAAATGGTAAATCTATGATTGGTAATTTGAATATGGGTGGATTCGAAAAAATGGTTTTCAATTTGCAAATTGCATCCTCTAAACGGATACTCTTACATAATTTATCTGGTTGACTTTTGGTCAACAAATTTGAAAAGACTGATGTAAGTTCTGCCCAGTTTGGTATAAATTTGGCATAATAGTTTATGAGACCTAAAAGACTTCTGACCTGTTTTTTTTGTAGTTGCTACTTGCAGGTTGAGAATTGTTGATACAATTCTATCATCCGTTAGTAGTTTACCTTCCGAAATCCTATGACCTAAGAAGTCTATTTGTTTATAGCCTATTTCAACCTTGGAAGGTTTGACAGTGAGTCCAAAAAGAAGAATTTGATTAAAGACTTATCGGAGTGTAACTAAGTGAGAGGTCATGGCTGAAGAATGGATACAAATATCATCTATATTGGATTGTACGTCCTTGATGCCGTGTAACAACAGCCTAGTTAACCTAACAAATGTGGCAGGTGAATTTTTCAGGCCAAAAGGAAAATATCTAAATTCATATAAGCCTAGTGGTGTAGAGAATGCGGTTATATGCCTTGAAGAGGGAGATAGTGGTATCTGCCACTAACCTTTTGTTAAGTCAAGTTTCGAAAAAATTGATGATTTGGACATATTTAAAATGAGGTCCTCACAGCTGTACATTGGCTCCGCATCTGTCGTTGTTACAGTATTGACCCTTCTGTAATCTATGCATAAACGAATAGTTTGGTCCTTTTTTTTCACCAGAACAATTGGAGAAGAGTATTCGGACATAGACTTTTGTATTATTTTGTTTTGTTCCAAGTCTAATATTTCCTTGTCCAGATTTGCTCTATAATGTAATGGAATTGAGTATGGTCTACATTTGATAGGCGTTACATCTGTCAACATGATGGAGTGCGTTATTTTGTCAGTATGTCCAGGTCGGTTTGAGAAGATAGTTTTATAGTCGTTAAGAAGCGACAGAATGTCTTGTCGTTGAGGTTGTGTCACCGTGTCGGAGATTTTTATGTCCTGTACTGTACCGTTGTCGTTCATGATAGGTACTGGGATTTCAGTATTGTCTATGTCAGTCTGATTTATTACTGATGCTACTGTTTGTAAATTGTCTTCAATGTCATTGTCGTCATCGTCCAGAATAATCGTTGCTAATGTGTCGTTGACTTCGTCGTATTTGTCGTTAAGAATAATCGTAGCTAATGTGAAATTGTCTTCGTCGTCTTCGTTGTGAAAAGAATGTGTCGTTAATGACTCTTCGTGTAGATTTTCGTTTGTAGTAGTGTCGTTAAGTCGTCTGGTTGTCGTTTCGTTCTGGTCGTCGTTCTTGTCAGTATGGTCATTGTCCCCTGTTTTCTTCGTCTGATTGTTTATGTTACTGTCAATCCTAGAATAGTAAGGTTTTAACATATTGACATGGAAAATTTTCAATTTCGAGGAGGAGAAATCGATACATATTAACATTGGTGGACGTCTGTTCAATGTGGGCAGAAAGTATCCCAATGCCTGCAAGTGACTCCAAGCACATTGCTGAAGCCTTACTTGAGATATTTACTCGGATTGGATTTTCCCTCAAAATCCTAACCGACAATGCATCACAGTTTCGCAGTAAACTCATGGAAGAAGTCTTTCGGCTATTTCATGCTCGCCATATCTATTCATCTCCCCATTTTCCTCAAACAAACGGGAATGTAGAACGGTGGAACGGTACCCTCATCAGTATTCTGAGAAAGTTAGCTCATGAAAAACCAGAGGATTGGGACACATATATTCCTGCTGCATTATTTGCATATCGGGAAGCGCAACATCACTCTACTGGGATTGCGTCCGCAACACTGTTGTTTGGGAGGCCAATCAAGGGACCATTAGAAGCTTTACTGAGAACATGGACTCATGATCACGCAGATGATACAGTAGTTACTGCATCTGTTTATGTTGCTGAGTTGAAGAAACGCCTACAACATTGTTGAAGACAAGCGAATGTGAATCTACGTCAAGCTCGACGAAGAATGGCTCGCAATTTCAACAAGAAAGCAAAAGATAGAGAGCTGACGGTGAAAAAGTGCTGCTACTACTTCCAACCAGTCAGAACGAGTTGCAAATTGGATGGAAAGGACCATTTGAAGTGACAGAGAAAATATCTCGTACTCACTACAAAATTTCTGTCAAAGGCAAGTTGAAAGTGTTTCACATAAACCTTTTGAAGAAATGGATTGAAAGGTCCGCAACCTCCGAAACTGCACACCTGATGGCTATGGCTGTTGCTACTGAAGTAGAACAAGGAATTACCATGGGAACGGAATGTATACTGCAAGCCAAAGAGACATTTCAGGATGTGGATATCAACCCCAACCTATCTCAAGATCAACAGAAACAAATTCGAGATCTTATGGTGATGTATGCAGAAATCCTTACAGACAAACCAGGTCGTACTGATTTAGTGGAATTCGATATGAAGCTAACAGTTGATACACCTGTGCGAGTCAAGACGTACCCAGTTCCTTATGCCAAGCAAAATACTTTGCAGGAAGAAATACAGCTGATGCTCTCATCGGGAATTATATCACCATCTGAATCTCCATATATTGCAAGTGTGGTGTTGCTGAGAAAACCGAGTGGTGAACACAGAATGTGCATCGATTATCGACAGCTCAACGCGATTACTGAATTCCAGGCCGAACCTCTACCTGACCAGAATCAGCTGTTCACTCGTCTCAACACAGCCCAATACTTCACCAGGATTGATCTCAGTAAGGGATATTACAAAATTCCTGTTAAACCGGAAGTCAGACCGTGGTTAGCTTTCAGTACTCCTGGAGGACACTACCAGTTCAATGTTCTTCCATTTGGATTAAGTAACGCTCCAGGTGTTTTCACACGCATGGTGAGAAGATTACTTGACCCATTACATCATCCAGCCATCAGCCACTTCATGGGTGATATTTTAGTTGCGACTGAAACATTTGAGGAGCATTTCCAAACATTTCATCTCTTGTTCAAGCGACTTAAGGAAACAGGTTTGACAGCAAGACCCAAGAAGTGTCAAATAGGATTCCAACAATTGGACTTCCTAGGCCATAAGGTATCTCAAGGCTTCATAACATCTCAAGAAGGAAATGTGGAGAGACTTCAGAGAGCACCTCGCCCAAGGACCAAAAAGGATGTTCGATCATTCGTCTCCTTATGCGGACTCTATCAAAGATACATCAAAGACTTCAACACACTGCACCCTTAACGGATCTTACCAAGAAGGGGAATCCAGAGAAAGTGACATAGTCAGCTGATTGTGAGAAAACTTTTACAGCTCTCAAACAAGCTTTAACAGCCAAACCGATCCTACATCTACCAGACCTCGACCGCTCGTTCGTGCTCCGCACAGATGCGAGTAATATTGGAATAGGGGCCACATTACTCCAGAGGAAAGGAGATGATCACTCAGTGCTATTCCCTGTAGCCTATGCAAGCAGGAAACTGAATGCTTCTGAACGGAACTACTCGGTGATCGAGCGTGAATGCCTTGGTTTGATCTGGGCTGTGGAAAAGTTTCAGGCATACCTGTATGGTAAACATTCTACAGTGCAATGTGATCACCAACCCTTGATGTTTCTGGCATCGTCACGGAATCTGAACGCAAGACTAATGCGATGGTCGCTGCCCGTTGCAACCATACTCATTCCAAATCGAATACGTTCCTGGGAAAATGAACGTAGACGCCGACTTCTTGAGTCGTTGTCCAGTTCCTGATGAACCATCAACTTCGGATGAAGTGGAAAACCAACAAGAGGGATCACAAAAGGAACCGTGTCAGCTGTGAACGAATGAGACGATAGTTCTCCGCGGAGAACAATCTGCAGGGGGACTCTGTCGCATATTGCGCACTCAGTTTGGTTCACATCTGCTCACCACTACCTCAAAACACAGTTTAGGCCAAAAGCGTTCGCCCCGGATCGCATTGGAATTTGAAGAATGTGGCATCAGCGCTATGGATAGCCATGACACCCAGTGATAGACAGGTCAGATGTTCAGATCCTGCCTTATTCATTGGATAACCTATAAGAATCGCGTCGCCATGGTGGCTCTTGGGACGAAAGACGCTAAAATTTGGCACATGCAGATCAACCGTCAAGGAGGCTAGCTGTGGTTTCATGAGGAGTTCGTATGATCTGTATGTCCCTCTGCCTGATTCTGAGGAAGACTTCTGTTAACAATAGTGTAGCTGAGTCTTATGTACTTATGAGTCAGGTAAGGATGACGGTGTTCGCAGACTGTCATGATCCAGAGTTGCAGATCATTGCCCAATAATGTTCAATGGATCTGTAGACCAATAGCAGATCTTTAACAAAGAGGTGCTAAAAGGGATCTGTGGTCAGGACTAAGATTAATCTGATCAATGAGTCCCCAGATCATTACCGATATGTGCCAAAAGGGATCTGAGCTTCATGATCATTCTGATGATTGACTATGTTTGAGATTCAGGAACATTTCTAAGATCACTAGGATCATTGTATACCTCACAAAGACTTGCAGATTATCAAAATCATGGCAGAAGTCTTAATGACAATCAGATAAGGAAGGACTTTGTTATATTCAGTTATTCATCTAGATAACTCAAGAACCAGCAAAAACTTCCAGAGAGGAGTGTATTTTATGAACCTCTCCAAATCTTATTTTGTGTAGACTGTTTGATTCCAAGTTTTCACTAAAAAATTAACTGAAAATTAATAAGCAGAACATTTGTGTAGTATAGAAACAATGGTAGGAAATTAGTGGTGTAGTCCAGTGATGAAATGACTGAACAACCATGAGATCTTCTAGGAGTTCTATTCTCCTTCGTGTTTTAGAACATTATCCTGTAGACTGATGTGTATTGTTCATATGTTCATGAATGCTTTACTGGCTTATTTCCACAGCTTTTTGGTTAATAAACAAAATTAACTTTTCCTGCATTCTTCTGTCAAGTACATTGTGGTGTGACAAAACATTTTATTATTTATGTGTTTAGTTAATGAAACTACATCACATAATTGTAGAATCTGGAACTTCGGGTGGCTGGGTAAACACGAATAGACAGCTAAGTTCTGTTCTATTGTAATCTCCCAGGTTCCAGGTTACTCAGAAAAGGGAACTTTAAACTTATAAATTTCCTGATCATAGGTGGGGGGGGGGGAGGGCAGGAAACGAGTAGACAGGAAACGATGGCGGCAGCGCTTGATCTAGAGGATGCGTACAATAAAGTCAGATATGATATTTTGATGACCGCACTGATGGAGAACGGGGTCAATCCCTCGTTGGTGAACTGGATAGCGGCCGTCCTGCATTCTCGTCGGGTTGCTCTCCGTCTGGGTGCATGGAACTCAGAGCCACATATTTTAACCCTGGGATTGCTACAGGGATCCGCAATCTCACCGGTGCTCTTTAACGTGTAAACAACTAAGATTGCAAACCTAGAAGCACCATGGGTTGGAAGGATACTAACATTTGCAGATGATATTCTTGCATATAGGCAGGGGAGAGATAGGGAGCAAACAGCCCAGGAGCTACAGGCGACAGGAGACAAAGTGGTTGTCTGTTGTACTGAAATGAGCACTGTCATCCACCCGGAAAAGGCAGTTGTTTTGTGGTGCTCTCTGGACAATAGGATTGTGAGAACTGATGTCCCAAGCGTCACGATAGATGGTAGAAGTATCAACAGAGAGAATAAACTGAAGTATCTGGGAATCACATTTGACAGGAGCCTGACTTCAAGGACCATGTGGAGACGGTTGTGACAAGATCTCAAACGGGACACAATGCTCTTAAAACTATGGCTGCAATGGACACAGAGCAGAGAATGCTTTTCACACTATACCAGCACTTTATCCTCTCAGTGATTGATTATGGACTAGGACTGCTCACTGTCTCAAGGAGTCAGTTGGTGAAATTAGAGCGCATACAGAACGAAGCTATGCGGGTCATTCTGGGATGCATCAGAGACACCCCAGTAGTGTGTATGCATTACGTCCTTGGCTTGCCTACTGTTGCTGGTAGGCACAAGGTGATGCAGGCGAAGGCATACCTCAGAGTAGCTGCAGACACAGATCACCAGTTGCATGAGGCGCTGGATGCAGTTAAGGGCCAGCGACTGATAAGAGGGAAATCATGGATGGCTCACACGGAGGATACGATCAGACAGGTGTGCATCTTGGAGAACATTAGCCGAGGAGAGTGGGTCAGAGTGCCAGCGGAGCAGTCAGACTTGTGCAGAGTTATAATCACATTGAGCCGGGAGTGCAGGGAATGGCCAGCAGGGGCCACGGAAGTGGAAATCCAGCAACTAATTCAGGATAATGCTCGCCCGGGTGATGTGATTATATACACAGATGGTTCGATGTTGAGAGGCAGGAGAAGTGCCTGGGGGTTCTTAGTAAAAGCTAATGGTCGACGTTTGGTGCAGGTGAGCCTGGCATATGATACCACAACATCTAGCTTAAGAATGGAGGTGGAAGCGGTCAGTGCAGCTTTCCGCTGTGTGGAAAATACGACACACACACAATCGTGATTGTAACTGACTCAGAAAGCATGCTGAGTAGAGTGAGGACAGGCAAGCTTCGTGCAGAGTGGCTTGCTTCGCTTCGGAAGTCACGGATGATAAGCATCGTCTAGATCTTTTCTCCTGGGCATGCTGGTGTGCTGGGGAATGAACAGGCGGACAGATTGCCTGGCTCTGCAAAACGTGGTGGAATATTGATGCATGGTAAGGCAGACGTGGTTGCGGCATTGTGGGAGCACGTGTACACCTCGGAGGAGCAAATGGATCACCATGGTCTGGCAAGAATGCGACATCGAATGGTGACGAGGGGATCTGGCCGACGATCGACGCTGAGGGGAAAGGCAAGACGGACATATAATCAGATTGCTACTGGTACTATTAGTGTTGGAACTCTTCGCTGGCTGTTGAAGATGGGGACGAAGCGCTTATGGGAATACCCCGAATGTTGTGGTGTCGGTTCCTAAATCAATCAATCAATCAATCATTGCAACGTTCGATTTCTCTCCGTCCATAGTGTCCTTTGCATTTCCCTCAGACACTCCTTCATGAGGGTGATATAGTCAGTACATGTGCTTAGCTGTTTGGCTTTATTTTTTATTTTTTTTGCCGACCATTTATACAGGCATTACAGATACATTTACACAGATACAGATTTATGCAGATCTCAAGCAAAGTAAAAGCTTTGCGCTCAGACCTCATTGATACTTCCATTGAAGAAACAACATTCTAATTCCATTGAATACTTATGCAATTCTGCCATCTATTCTGCAATCTCTGTATAATATTTACAAACAGGATGTTTCTCAACACTCTATGGCAAATTTGATGTCGTCCAACCAATATGGTAACAGGTGTATTGTGGCTCGCATTTCAAGACAGAGGTGAAACAATTACATGCGTTCAATAACGGTACTCTCACACACGGCAACGATAGTTTCAACCCGTTTATTCACAAAACTATTCACACGGGAAACTCCCATGAGTTGCGCTCTTGGCAACACGCAACTTGTAAAACAACATTATCACAGGATTATAATCATTCATGAGAGATAATACAATATAATGGCATAACATAACTCTCACACTGTCTCTGTTCACACACAGCTCGCTTCATAACTCAGTCGCGCCATCAAGTCTACGATCATATCATAACGCTCACTAAACACAACCACTGCCCTATGTCTGTCCGTCTCGATGTCCTGAACCCGTCTGACCAACACAGGCACATTTGGCCAGTTCACGGCTGCTTACAGTCCGTGAGTCCCGTGCAGGGTGGTGTGGTGCGGTGACCACGGGCCTGAGCCTGTTTATCGGTCTACACGCATTATGTGACCTTGATGCAGGACGCCAGGCTCTCTGCCTTGTTATCCTGCAGTAACCTGTCTCCGGCCTGTTCCCTGCCATTCGGGGTATTGGGTCCCTGCCACTCTCCCTCTCTCTCTCCTTTGAAAGGGACACCCTTTCATTAGGTTTGGGTAGTTACACGTTGTATGCGTTTAAGTTTTAATTTACTGTCAAGACCTAATGGTGCTGGTGTTTCACACTGTTGAGTAATACTATTGTATAATTGCAAGATGCTTTCGTTTGGGACAGGATGCATGATCTATAATTACTTCATTGTTTCCATCTGGCTTACTTGTATCAAGTATAGTCTCCTGGTTGGACTGGTACTTAGTTTGAATAATGGACTCAGCACAGACCGGAAGTTAACAACGATTGACGCTATCTTTCAAGCTACATCCTCCCTCTCAACAAAAATCATGCTAGGCGTCAAGCCATCACTGTATGTGATAACTTCAGGAACAGTATACTAGCCCCTATGGCCAGATATTCTACTCCTGGTCCTGTCAAATTTCAGTACCCAACGTCCATCTATAGCTGACGTACCCGGTACTTAGCAGTCATTTCACTCCTTTGAAAAAAAATATAGAATGTACCAATTTTACCTTCATCATATTGCTTCCCCTTGGAGGCAATCATAAATAGTTATATACAGTAACCTTTAGAGAATTTCAAAAAATAAAGTTTTACATTTGTAGTTTGGTCTAAGCGTCAAACGTTTGAACTCAAGTAATTCAAGATTGTGACTCGTGTGGCACAATTGAATGTTGGGGTCTATTGATCATTCTTAGATAACTAAATATTTAAATCCTTTCTATCAAATTCTCGTATGCAAATTTAAGTGTCATATACTTCATTCACTCGCTCATTCATACTTAAATAATTATGTTAATTAATGAATATGTTAATATGTCTGTAATCGCAATAAATCAGGAATCTGCGGTTACGCAAGGTGTCAAAGTAGGCTGCTTCAGGAAACGGTGTCATTTAACTAACATAGTTCTTAATCTCCATTACAATAATTGGCACATTTCAGTGCAATATGTACACATGATTCTCAAGTGCTGAAAAGTTGGTAGCTATCACTAGTTCTATACTACATATCGTAATGCACCTGGGAATTATTGCATCTGTCATTGTCCCTGTACACTATTTTCATTTATTCACCACATTCACGGTTTTAGAAATGTAATCTGAAAATACAACAGGAAATAGTCCATATCACACTGAATTAAGTTATATTAGCGCTATTATTCGACGGGCTGATGAATTGTGCTAGTATGTGATTTTGCGTCCACAGCGCTAATAATACCTGTCTTATACTTTGCGCTCAGGCGCAGTTGGACCGTTGGTGGACTCGTCGAGAGGAATCCTAGACAGAAGGTCAGCGATCGTGTTCTCTGGGCTGCTAATGTGACGTATTTCGAAGCTATAGTTCTGTAGTAGAAGTGCCCATCTGGCGATGCGATGATTTGATGGTGTCCCTTGCATTATGACTTTTAGTGGTCTGTTGTCGGATTCTACAATAAAATATTTGCCCAACAAATACCTGGCTAATTTAGATAAGGAAAACACCAGTGCTAACCATTCCAATTCCGGTGTACTGTATTTGCATTCGCATGGTGCTAACTTGCGGCTGACATATGCCACTGGATGTACAATGTTGTCTTAAGTCTGTAGGAGGAAAACAGTGAGGCACGCGCCGCTTGAATCAGTCCTGACTGTGAAAGGAAGATTCACGTTTGTCAATTTAAGGATTGGTGAGGATGAGAAGTACAGCTTTATTTTTGTAAGAGCCTTTTTCAGTCTAACCTGTGTACAATATTTGTAGGTTGACGTTTCGTCAACAGATTGATAAAAATTTCTGTTAGGTCTGAAAATTTTGGTATGAACTTTCTGTAATAGTTCAGCAAACCTAACATGCTTCTTACTTCCTTCTTTGTTGTTGGAAGAGATAAATTCAAAATTCTTGATACAGTTCTATTGTCACTTGTAATATTACCCTTACAAATTTTATAACCCAAAAAACATATTTCATGAAAAGCAATTTCAATTTTTGCTGGTTTCACAGTCAGGCCGTGTTGCCTGATACGGTCAAAGGTTTGTTGTAATGTCGCTATGTGTTCTGTTATACTGTTGGTTTGTATGGAAATGGTGTCTATGTATGTAAGTACATGTGGTACGTATTGTAAGAGTAGTGTTGTTATTATCAAATGAGATGAGTGTGTTTTGGCTGAGGTCAATGTAACACACCGTTTTCGATGGAAAATCAGTGGTTTCGTTGATGGCATTAACTGTATCGAGTCATCTGTAGTCAATGTTTGTATATCACTATTTGTTGTGCTTTGCTCTGATAGTGACGTGTCTGTCATGTGTCTATTACCGTCGTTACAGTTTGGCGTTGATTTTGAGTGTGGTATGATGATGCACTGTCGTGTAGGATGGTTATCTCCCTTTTGGGTCTGGTGTGTCAGTCTGTTGTGGCGTTTAATGTTTGTTTTACTTTTCATGGCGTTGTAATCTCTGGGCATAACGTCTGTCTGTTGTTGTGAGATAGCTAACACAATGAAATACAGCAAACAAAGGGGGAAAAACACGAACTCTCCCTATGCCATGTGGGGCAGAAAAGGAGGCTTGGCCAGCTGCGAAGGCGCTCGTTGGCTGCAGAATTAAAAGTGGGTTGCCAGATAGGATTTAAGTAGCCAAACATGTGTGAACAGTCTGCTATGAAAATCTAAGGATGTGGGAACAGTTAGGTATATATATGGGGGTTGGGGACAGCATAGTAATAAATAGTGTAAAAATTGGGGAAGATGCCACAGTTATACCGTAGCGTCCACAACAGTATTGATACCTGCTGGATGGATGCATTCCAGATTGTTGATTAGCTGGCATTCAATTTTGAGCCTGACGGAGCTATTGGAGTGGCAGGGTTTTAATGCGATGACACATACATCGTCGACTCCATTATGGTTGGAGCAATTGAAATGGTTGGGGACAGGTTTTTCAGCGCCCTGATTGATGTCTCTGAGGTGTTCTCTAAAACGGTCAGCAAGACGTCTGCCCGTTTGGCCAATTTATTTCATGTCACATCGTTTGCAGATGATGACATAAATCAGATTGCGGGATGTACAAGTGAAAGAATCTTTCAAGGTGAAGGTGCCTCTGGGAAATGCAATCTCTGGTGTCTGAACAACGTATGGGCATGTCAGACAGTTCTTACGATGGTATTCGAATGTGTCCACAGATGAAGTAACCGTGGGGAGGCGACTATGCACAAGGTGGTCTCTGAGGCTCTGGTTACGGCGGAAAATTACCCTAGGCCATTGGAGAATACCTCACGAGTGGTTGGATCGGATTCCAAGATAGACCAGTGTCTCAGGAAAATGTGCTTGATGGCATAAGCATGTAGATGGAAGGTGAGGATAAGCTTGGGTTCGTTGTTCGGAGGTCGCGTATGTTTGGCGAGGGACATTTCCCGCGAGACCTGGGTTATGCGACAGAAAGCTGTGGACAAGATGTCCTCTAGGTAGGACCGTCTGCGGAAAAAGTCCATTTCACGGGCTCTCTCGAGGAAGTCATTATCGTCCTGATAGATACGACGAAGGCGAAGTAGCTGGGAATATGGGATGGAATCTTTGCAGCTTTTGGGATGGGATGAGCTGTACAGAAGGAAACCGTGAGCATCAGTAGGTTTGTAGTACACGGAGGTCGTGAGGCCTGTAGGGTTTAATTTAATAGTGGTGTCAAGGAAATTGACAGAGGTGGTGGACATTTTTGTGGTGAATTTGATCGATGGATGGAAGTTATTGACATAATTAATGAAACGGTTCAAGTCTGCCTCTGACATGTTAGTGAGTCCTATGCCGTCATCGATGTAGCGTCGGTAAAAAGAAGGGAGAAGACCATCATAGCTGAGTTCAATCTGGTGTTCCAGATGTCCCATAAATACACATGCGTAGCTGGGTCCCATTTTAGTGCCCTAACTGTGGCATCTTCCCCAATTGTTTATACTATCTATTACTATGCTGCCCCCCCCCCCCCCATATCTATTCCTAACTATTTCCTAACTGTCCCCACACCTTTAGATTTCCATAGAAGACTGTTCACATATTTTTGGCTACTTAAATCCTATCTTGCAACCCACTTTTAATTCTGCAGCCAACGAGCGCCATCGGAGCCACCTTTTCTGCCCCACATGGCATAGGGAGAGTTCGTGTGTTTTATTTTCTTTGTTTGCTGTATTTCGTTGTGTTAGCTATCTGTGGTGTCCTTGACAAAGATTCTGAGAATCGAAACGTCGGTAGTCCTGTGTGTCGTATTGTACGCGTTTGTGTATAGTTTATTTCATTTTATTTTTATTTTATTATTCATTTTATATATTTATTGAGTGCTTCTGATTTCGATTTTCACTTGTATTTCGCGATACGATGGATCTCCTTGTAAGGTATGTGCAACGTTAGTCAGTTAGTTAGTCGCAGTTCCAACTTCATAGCAACGGGTCGTCCCCATTATGCTCCGTTCCTGTGCCAGTGAATATCACACAAAACGCTTCCCACTGCCCAAAGTTAAAAAGTGGAAAAGATAGGAGTCTCGACAAACAACAGCCCGCACAGATACACTGTGCATAATGCCGCCACCAAAATGTCAACACACCAGTCCCCCACGAAACACCCTGTTCATCTCTGATGGAATCGGCAGTCATTTTCCTATCTGAATGTTTCCTAGATGTTTACCCACACAGTCCACGAAAATACAGTTCATCGCTGATGGCAGTGGCAGTCAACCAGAAGCCCAGCAGCCACGCATTTCTGCATAAGGCAAAAACCGGTCATCTCTGGGACATAGCCACCTGCCATCACTCCGAACATGCAGTCACGTTCCAAAAACCGTGTAACGCTGTTGATATTTAGTACGTTTCTTCTCGCAGGAGTTTAATATACCTATTTGTTTCCAAATCATATTGTTATATCCTGTTGCAGCCGCTGCTTTTTCTTTCTATTCCATATCATTTAATTCCCTTGCTGCTACCCCTTCTCATCGTCCGTTTTCCTGTTATTCGTTTTTTTTTTTAGTTTATATATCCATTAGTTCATGTTTACTGACCTATAACCGATCATACCTGCTGACAGACGGACTATGTCATCTCTCCACCACACCGTCTCCGACATATTTGCCCTCATACCCCAGGACATGTCCCATGCAGCTATCAGCCTCGCGCGCACTATGTTTAACATCACTCACTTTTCTTGTCATTTGAATTTCCTGAACAATTGTCTCCGGCTCAAAATTACACCCAAAGTCTTCCGGCGCAATATTCATCTCTCCGTTAGGGAAACTGGTCTCTGCTGAGACACGCCCCTTCAATCGCCTGGCACAGGAGCAGTCTGTCAAGTACATGAAGCTGGCAGTGACTGTGCATCAACGACATATCTCCGAACTTAAGGACACCAAGCACAACCTGTACCGGACTCTGCATCTACTGACGTTCAACAACCAGCTTGCTTTCCATTTGATCACCTCCATCATTCAACATTATAATAGAGAGCTATACAAATGGCTATCCTCACGTAAGAAAGACAAAATTAGCCATCTACGTCCCCTTGTCCCTTCCCCCACTTTGACACCCATCAGCCACACCAAAGTGTTATGCATACCGCCTGACCTACCACTGTCTCCTGAAGAACATGCTGTTTTATTGAAAGGTCTTAGTTTTGTCCCTCTACGCCCCCGTATGGACAGTCGCGCTATTTTGGAAGACGTCTCCAACTTCCACAGACGACTCCGCCTCAAGTACCACCACAGAAACAAGCCTGTCCACAGTCCCACCCCACAACCTCAAGACATTTTTCCATCTTCAACCAAATCCCGTTCCATATTGACCCCACCTTCCGGAGTTTCCAACGCGCTTCACCTCTACATAGCTAACACACTCCGTGAGATCAAGCAACTTTCTTTCCCTCGCTTGAAACGCTCCAACCTATCCCCTCCCGAATGGCGTGCCCTATCCAAACTACAGCGCAGACAGGACATAGTAATCAAACCGGCAGATAAAGGGGGTGCAGTGGTTGTTTGGTGCAAAGATCTATATGTCGAGGAAGTCATGTCCCAACTCAATAAACCTGATAATTAATCACCATGCACCGAAGACCCCACTCTCTCCTATAACCGGAAGATTCAAAATACCATCAAACAGCTCATACGTGAGGATGCCTTACCACCCAGTGCCACTTCACTTCACATCCATGACTCTGACTTGGGCAAACCCACCCTCTACATGCTGCCCAAAATACATAAACTCAAAAAAATCTGGACGTCCGATAGTTTCCGCTTGCTCATGCCCGACTGAACTGATCTCAGCGTTTCTTGACAGGATTTTCCAACCTGTAGTTGCGAATCGCCCATCATACATCAAGGATACAACGCATGCGTTACTTTCATTCAACTCTCTCCAACTGACTCCTGGGAACACATACAGACTATTCTTAATGGATGTATGTTCCCTCTATACCTCCATTCCTAACGCTGATGGCCTCAGGGCGCTACAGTTCTTTCTGGATCAACGCACAGATCAAGCCATCCCTACAAGCACACTTGTGAGACTTGCTGAATTGGTCCTCACCAATAATTCCTTTGAGTTCAATGTCCACTACTTTGAACAAATCAGCGGTGTCGTCATGGGCACTAAAATAGGACCCAGCTACGCATGTGTAATTATGGGACATCTGGAACACCAGATTGAACTCAGCTATGATGGTCTTCTCCCTTCTTTTTACCGACGCTACATCGATGACGGCATAGGTCTCACTGACATGTCAGAGACGGAACTGAACCGTTTCATTAATTATGTCAATAACTTCCATCCATCGATCAAATTCACCACAAAAATGTCCACCACCTCTGTCAATTTCCTTGACACCACTATTAAATTAAACCCTACAGGCCTCACGACCTCCGTGTACTACAAACCTACTGATGCTCACGGTTTCCTTCTGTACAGCTCATCCCACCCCAAAAGCTGCAAAGATTCCATCCCATATTCCCAGCTACTCCACCTTCGTCGTATCTGTCAGGACGATAATGACTTCCTCGAGAGAGCCCATGAAATGCTGGACTTTTTCCGCAGACGGTCCTACCCAGAGGACAACTTGTCCACAGCTTTCTGTCGCATAACCCAGGTCTCACGGGAAATGTCCCTCGCCAAACATACGCGACCTCCGAACAACAAACCCAAGCTTATCCTCACCTTCCATCCACATGCCTATGCCATCAAGCACATTTTCCTGAGACACTGGTCTATCTTGGAATCCGATCCAACCACTCGTGAGGTATTCTCCAATGGCCCTAGGGTAATTTTCCGCCGTAACCAGAGCCTCAGAGACCACCTTGAGCATAGTCGCCTCCCCACGGTTACTTCATCTGTGGGCACATTCGAATGCCATCGTAAGAACTATCTGACAAGCCCATACGTTGTTCAGACACCAGAGATTGCATTTCCCCGAGGCACCTTCACCTTGAAAGATTCTTTCACTTGTACATCCCGCAATCTCATTTATGTCATCATCTGCAAACGATGTGACATGAAATACATTTGCCAAACGGGCAGACGTCTTGCTGACCGTTTTAGAGAACACCTCAGAGACATCAATCAGGGCGCTGAAAAACCTGTCCCCAACCATTTCAATTCCTCCAACCATAATGTAGTCGACGATGTATGTGTCACCGCATTAAAACCCTGCTACTCCAATAGCTCCGTCAGGCTCAAAATTGAATGCCAGCTAATCATCAATCTGGGATGCATCCATCCAGCAGGTATCAATACTGTTATGGGCGCTACGGTATAACTGTGGCATCTTTTCCAATTGTTTACACTATCTATTACTATGCTGTTCCCCCCCCCCCCCCCATATCTATATCTAACTGTCCCCACACCCTTAGATTTTCATAGCAGACTGTTCACATATTTTTGACAACTTAAATTCTATCTTGCAACCCACTTTTAATTCTGCAGCCAACGAGCGCCTTCGCAGCTAGCCAAGCCACCTTTTCTGCCCCACATGTGTGTTTTTTTTTTCTTCTTTGTTTGCTGTATTTCGTTGTGTTAGCTATCTGTGGTGTCCTTGACAAAGATTCTGAGAATCGAAACGTCGGTAGTCCTGTGTGTCGTATTGTACGCGTTTGTGTGTAGTTTATTTTATTTTATTTTATTATTCATTTGATATATTTATTGAGTGCTTCTGATTTCGGATTTTCACCTGTATTTCGCGATACGATGGATCTCCTTGTAAGGTATGTGCAACGTTGTTGATGTTTAGTACGTTTCTTCTCGCAGGAGTTTAATATGCCTATTTGTTTATCATTCATATTGTTATATCCTGCTGCAGCCGCTGCTTTTTCTTTCTATTCCATAAAAATATTGCAGTGTTCTTATTTGCATTACATGGTTCTGTCTGTTGTTTGATTTGTGATGTTAACTTTACTTCACTAGTTTTGTGTTTTAGTTTCTGTTCATTGGGTCTAAGAAATTGATGAACAGATATGTCAACTCTTCCTGGTCAAGTGAAATTCTCTTCCCATATGTTGGGACAATCTATAATAGAGTTTGCTTGTTGTTTAATGTTAGATTGGTTTATCTCAGAGTCTTTCTCTGCAGTAGACCTGGTAACTGCATTGGTTGGTAAGAACTGCTCATACCGTGGTAATCTGCTTGTGTGCAATGTCTGTGACTTCGGGAAGATTTCCAATAATCAAAACGCAGCACGGGTTTTCTATTGCAGCACATTTTACGTTGCTTGTTAGAAAAGGTGTTTGGATATATGCCCATGCGAGTGGATAATTTTCAATGTTTCCTGAAAATGTTCTACAGGTGACACATTTCCTAGTATAATCTGAGGGCTTTATAAATTATTTTCTTAAATCAATGAGGGTACATCCACTATCCCTCAGGACACTAGCTAGTTTACCATTTACATAACCCTGATGGATATTAAGTTTACCTTTTTAATCGATAACTGAGTTTGCTTCTTCATTTGTGATGTGTACACTATGGCCATAGGTTAAAATACCATCATCATGAAAACGATTGCATGTGGTTCACTTGTCTAAATGAAAAACTTCACCACTGGTGATTGCATCTCAGAGTCTGAATATTTTCAATAAACATGAATATTTTCAACTGCGTTTGCTGGTTGTTGTTGTTCTTCTTGTTCTTCTTCAGAAAATGAACTGTCAAACATTGGTGTGTTTGCTTTTTTGGCCATTGGTCCCCCTTTACAAGAATGTCGCCAATGTCCACAGGCCTTACAAAGAAAACATTTAGTTAATCTCTTACAATTTTTCCGATTATTTTCTTGTCAGTTTGTAAAGTTCTTTAAGTAGCTGGGATATGCTGGGTTATTGTCACAAATATCATTCTCATTGTGATTGTAATTACAATGTCTACATAGATAATTTGTGAACTTCCCATAAGTTCTTGTTTTGCTGTAAGTGGTCGATTTGGGCTTATTAAATGTAGCAGCTGCTTCAAATTCTGTTTCCCTAAGTACATTAGCAAAGCAATCCTTATTGGCTGTATAATAAGCCGACCCTCGTTTCTCTATCTGCTTTACTGATTCACATCCATTTTCGTGCATACAACGTGATAAAGGTAAAGGTAATGATGGGATAATCTTATCTCTACGAATGAGATTTTTTAGACGCTCAACATCATTATTAATATTAGCTGTTGACAGCCATTTACTGAAAACATCTTGAACCTGAGAAACATAATCTGAGAAGGTTTTGGAGACAAATTTGAAAATTGTCCTCTTTACCCTGCTTCATCTAACAAAAAATGTGCTATAATTTTGGTGTTAATTTATTGATAGTCTTTCCGTAGTTCACTAGGAATAGTTTCTATCACTTTCAAAGGTTCAGTAGAAAGACTTTTCATGTAGATTATATTCCACTCTGATACTGTTACTTTGTAATGCTCCATAATAGTCTCAAAGTTCTGGGTCCAAGCTGAGATGCAATCACCAGTGGTGAAGTTTTTAACAATCCCTTGGTATTTCTTGTATTGGTTTTCCTTTTCTTTAATTTCTAATTTCTTAGCATTTTTATTGGTTTCAGCTTCGATTTCTAATTGTTTTAGTCTGAGTTGCGTTTCCATATCTTCTCTTTCAATTTGTGCGTTAATTTCTGCCTCTTTAATTTTGGCTTGGTTCTGTAATTCAGCTTCTTTAATTTTGGATTCGTTCTCTAATTCGGCTTTTCTCATTTCTAGTTCGGCTTTCTTCATTTCTCTTTCAGCTGCTCTATCATCTCTTTCCTTCTCTTTCTCTTCTAATTCAACCTGATCTTTAAATTTAGTATCACTCCAATTCGATAGTTCTGCCCCTGTTCATCCTCATTTCTGGCCTGACTCTATGATGTCGTTTAGAGTAGCCATGATTATTGAAAATTATGTTTTCAATGGCAATGTATCACACAATAATTACAGTGTACAAGTGAATTTCAATCAATATAATAGACAATAATATATAATACGTATATAATGAAAACAATGGGGGAAAATAGTCTAGACCTGAAATAGTCCTACAAAAGTAAGGGAAAAAATACTTAGCTGCCGATGACGTTCGGAGCTTTCTCTGTACTTAAGTTTTTTCACCATAAGGGGGGGGGGGGTGGGGTCGGTTTCGCATGGCCTGAATAGACTCACTTCGTCTCTAATATACGGATACCAATCTGGTTGCTGATGAGAGAAAAAAATTAGTAGGTGTTCGATGCAACTTTGTAGTGTCTGCGCGGTCAGATTGTCTGTGTATAGGTTTGAATGTATTCAGTCGTGTATGGATGTGTAGTTCTACTGTCAGTGGTCGTGAATTAGTCGGATGATATAGACATCTTTCACTTTCTTATTATCACCCACTCTATTTTATATTTTTAATAACAATAACGTCAGAGATCACCTTCACACAAAGAGCTTAACTAACACAATCGAGTTAGTAACCTTCGCTCTTTATTATGCTTACAGTTCAAATTCAGAAGAGCGATCTACGTTCATTCTATATCATACTGCGTTTCAAATCACTATGACAATCATCCCACTTTCAGTCTCTATTTTACATATGGTTCAAAGCCGGAAGAGCGATCCACGTTCACTCCCTGTCATAGTCTTACTCAGACATAATTCTGGCTCGCATTTCACGACAGAAGTGAAACAATTGCATGCGTTCAATAACGGTACTCTCACACACGGCAACGTTAGTTTCAACCCGTTTATTCACAAAATTATTCACATGGGCAAATTCCCATGAGTTGCGCTCTTGGTAACACGCAACTTGTACAACAACATTATCACAGGATTATAATCCTTCATGAGAGATAATACAATATAATGGCATAACATAGCTCTCACACTGTCTCCGTTCACACACAGCTCGCTTCATAACTCAGTCGCGCCATCAAGTCTACGATCATATCATAACGCTCACTAAACACAACCACTGCCCTATGTCTGTCCGTCTCGATGTCCTGAACCCGTCTCACCAACACAAAGTACGACTGGCCAGTTCACGGCTGCTCACTGTCCGTGAGTCCCGTGCAGGATGGTGTGGTGCGGTGACCACGGGCCTTAGCCTGTTTATTGGTCTACTTGCACTCTGTGACCGTAATGCAGGATGCTAGGCTCTCTGCACTGTTATCCTGCAGTAACCTGTCTCCTGTCTATTCCCTGCCATTCAGGGTATTGGGTCCTTGACATGTATCATTTTTTTATATTGAAAGCCATCAGTCCTATCATTAAATATTCTGTGGACTCTTCTAAACCTGGTCTGTTCGCTATAAAGGATTGTCAAGGAAACAGTGGAAAAAAACATAATTCCTTCTGCTAACTTTAACAGATGTAATGCTAATAACACTGGACGACAATATCTGCTATCAGCAAAAATCGGGTTTCAACACCAGAAAAACATCAGCCTTTCGAAGATCTATTGGAGTATCCCATACCTCGATGCCGCATCTGTTAGTTCAGGGACGCTTTCCCCCGGTTGAAGAGAAGTGAAAAAATTTGATTCTGCTAGAAGACCGATTGCCCAACATATCCTGTAGCATTTCCACAAGATAGTAATGCCCAAAAATGCATCCGCGTGCACAGACAAAACATAGCAAGACACCCCATCTTAATGTGTATATATGAACCCTTTACTTGTCTTGTCATATCATTTGCGTGGGTTGTGGGAAGCTGTTCAGCTCCAATTATTGCTGCTAGCATTGACAGTGTATCATTCATGTTTACGATTTGAGAGAGTTGGTGTTCACCTACCAGTATACTTGACTCACTTGAGAGAGTTGGTGTTCACCTACCAGTATACGTGACTCACTTGAGAGAGTTGGTGTTCACCTACCAGTATACGTGACTCACTTGAGAGAGTTGGTGTTCACCTACCAGTATACGTGACTCACTTGAGAGAGTTGGTGTTCACCTACCAGTATACGTGACTCACTTGAGAGAGTTGGTGTTCACCTACCAGTATACGTGACTCACTTGAGAGAGTTGGTGTTCACCTACCAGTATACGTGACTCACTTGAGAGAGTTGGTGTTCACCTACCACTATACGTGACTCCAGTTATGGCTGCTAGCATTGACAATGTGTTATTCATGTCTACGACTTGAGATATTATAGCCGAAGCAAAACACATGAATTTAGATATTTTAGGCATATCTGTAACAAGATGGACAGATACAAGTTATATATGGAGAGAAGATTATATATTTATTAACACTGGAGGAGATCATCATGAGAGAGGAGTAGGAATTTTAGTTAAAAGAAATTTAGAGAACATATTAGTGGATTCTGGACTATAAAGATAGTATGATACTACTTACAATTAAGGCAAGACCATTTGACATAGTAATTCTTCATACTATGCTCCAACAACTGATTATAGTGATGAACAGCTAGATGAATATTATGAAGACTTACAGCAAATACTGAAAGTTGTAAAATCATCAAAATCCTCATTGTCAATAGAAGACATGAACGCAAAAGTTGGAAATAATATATATAAGCAGATAGTAGGGCAACATGGTATGGGAAACAGAAACGACAGAGGAGAGCGGCTGATATAGTTCCGTGAAGAAAACACTATTATTGTTTGTAACACATTTTTTCCAACATAAAGCTGGGAAACTGTATCCGTAGAAAAGCCCTGGAGATAGAACAAGAAACCAAATTGACTACATTATGGTTACGAATAGATTTAAAAACAATGTTAAAAATGCCAAAACATACCCTGTTGCTGATTTCAACTCTGACCACAATCATGAAGTCTTAAAATTACAAATAAAATTAAAAAAAAAACAGGAATAAGGACATTGAAGACACCTCAGATAGATATATCGGTATTGAAAACACCAGGCATAAGTTTACTATACCTGGTTGAAGTAAAACATAGATAGATACGACGGGCTAATCGTTGAAAGTATGGAACAATATAGACATGAAAATCCTGAGGATGAAATTAATACAACAACATCTGGATAGTTAATTGATTAATTAATTAGACATAATTGCTATAGTGTTTAATAATATTTTATTATTCATTTTTATGATGGGTGTATGACTATGACTTATTCTATGAACCTGTAGATATTTTCCTCCTTTCCCCAGGTTATCTTAATATAATATTGTTTGTTGAAAATTATCGCTGTTTATTTACTTGTTAGTTGGTGTCTGAGTTTTTTTTTCACGTATGTTCACATTGATAAGATTAGTCCAGGGACAACATTACTATGGAGCTTGCTGTGGGCTGGAAAAACACATGAACCTTCGGTTTACAACGAGTGAGTGTTCTTTTCTCGAAGGTTCGGTAAACTTCCAGTGTTCTACTGGCTTCTGTAAGGAAACATCACTTTATTCTTCATCTATAGGCTACCCCTAGACAGTCTTTTGAGCTAGTTCACGTTCCTTATACAGTTGGCTGTTAAGATTTGAGGATTCTGTTCCTTATATCTTCACCCATCACCCCACATATACACACACATATGTACCGCATCGGGGGTCTGCCAAGTGTCCGTGATGTGCTAGGACTCAACACATTTTGTAGACTTGAATGCACTTAGGGATAAAGTGGCCAGTGTTTCCCTCACTTTGTGAGACGACGAACGCAGGTATCGAACATCATCCGACCGCGCTCATGACATTACCAGCGTAGCCCCCTAGCGATTACACTAGCGCGCCCCATATTCATATTTAGACTACAGTAATCATCCCTTCAATATGTGTGTTCATCAAAAATCATGAATATTCACTCAATAATACTAACAACTTCCTGAAAAAGTCTAATGAAACTAGAACATTATATACAACAATAAGAAAGAGACAAACAGCTTTCTTTTGTCACGTGATGAGAAGAGAGGCATAGGAGAACATCGTGACAACTGGAAAGATCGGGGGGGGGGGCAGAGACAGACCACGAGAAATGATGCTGGATGGATTTAGACGGTGGCATGGAGGAATATCATTAGCAGAATTGATCCAGAAAACCAAAGACAGAGACCTGTGGAGAAGCATGAACGCCTACGCCAGCCGGCATGGCTATTGATGATGATTAATATTCCAGAGCACACATGGTGCTTATCATAGCAGGCCCACATACATCGCCTAGTCCTCCAGGCGTTCACGATTTGCTCTCATTAGAAGCAGAACTATAAACATCTATAAGCGAAACGCTATGGCTCGGGTTGACGCGTGCGTGTGTGTGCGTTTGTGAATCTTCCTGACATCTCAGTATTCAGTCAGGGATTAGCAAATATATTGACAATACTTTTGCACCGTCCGTAGTTTCAATAGAAGGTATTGATTGAGGCTACACATATTCACTTCGTTGTAGCAGTAACAAAGATGGGCCTATAAGCGATACCAGTAGGGGACATCGGTTGTGACTAATTATTGAACACAGCACTCTGCCCATGGGAGGGATTTGGGGGTTGACCCAGGTCGCCCCAGCCTGAAATTGTTACTGCATCACCCACAGAGTGCCGTTTAGTCTGTAAGAACACGAACATTGAAAACACTCTATCTACTAGACTTTACAGAGATCAAAGTGGTATGTCCTTAGTATTTTCTACTTTTATTTCACTGTGTGCAACCATAGACAAAATTACACGGGAAACATTAAAAGGGGGAAATTCATTTACAAAGACTTGGATGTGACGATGGCATACGAGTTTAATTGCCATTAATTTGAGTAAATCATGTTACCATGGGTACGAAAGTAGGACCTAGCTGCTTGTTTGTTTATTGGGCACTTTCATTAGCTAGTATAATAAAGATACGATGGGCTCACCCCTTTATTTAAACAACTCTATATCAATGATGACCAATGCGAATCACATAGAAAGAACTAAACAATTACCAGTGAATCAAGGGGTGAAGAAATGAGAAAACACACGGTGAGAAAACCTGCAAATAGTGTGACTATAAAGGTATTTATCTAGAACTCATAATACCAACAACAAAAAAATAGAGGAAGACCCCCCCCCCCCCCCCCCACCCCTCTGCCAAACAAAACACACGCACGGAAAAGTGAGGTAGACACAGAAATGACTAATATAGAGAACATGGACGGAGTTCCATGGGATAGATAAGGATACGACGGTTTGGATTGCGCTGGTTGACAGCCTATATGGAAAAAACGGAGGTTGAAGAAAACATCAGTGATTTAGAAGAGGAGGAGATCGAAAGATTTATAATCATTGTCCACAATTTTCACTCCTCTCCGTCAAATTCACTTCCCAAATATCCACAATCTCTGACAGTTTACCCCAAATCTCATCATTGCCAACTGCCATGCAGGTCTCATCACCTTGGTCAACTAGAAACCTACAGGTAACCACGACTTTCTTCTTTACAGTTCCTCCAACCCTAAAACTTGCAGACTCAATCCCACAATCATGGTTGTTTCGTTAATATCACATCTGCCAGGATGATAACGACTTCCTGGAGAAGGTCGATCAAATGTTACATTTCTTCCGCAGACGTGAGTATTCAGAAAACATTCTGTCTGCAGTATTTTGTCGAATCTCACAGCTATCAGGGCAAATAAATGTCTTTTACTACAAAAATTCGACCTCCTCATGATCAGCCCAAACATATTCCATCTATTTGTTTTGGCGATTAAACATAGCTTTCTCCATCACCGGTCGTTTCTGAGACAGATCCATCCACTCAAGACGTGTTTCCAATTGTCCCTGCTGTAATCTACCGCTGTCGCAAAGAAATTCATAAAGTATATCGAGAATGTAAAGTATATATTGGTTGATAGTTTTGCATAGTGCGTAGTTTGAGTTGAGTTGAGATGAGTCAAGAATCGACATCACAACATTCGGGACATGCTCCGTCCTCGTCTGCAACAGCCTGCGAAGAGTCACAGTATTAATTATACCAGTAGCAGTCTGATTATGAGTCCGTCTGGCCTTTCATCGGAGCTTTGAGTGTCAGCCAGATTCTCTGGTCAACCCATGCAGCACCATTCTTTCCAAACAGTTAGTAGATACGGTTATTGTACACAGAAGGTAATTAAGAATATAATTAAATTGTAAGAAGACGCAGATTATGGTCGTCTCTAAGAAGAAAGAAACACTACAATGTAATGTAAGGATAAATGGGATTATTTTTAAACAAGTGAATCGATACAACTATCTCGGAACAGTCATAACACCTCTGGGAGTCTCTTGACGAAGTCGTCAAGCCGTCTGCCTAGCGCACCGAAGGTTGTGGGTTCGATTCCTAACTACGTCTTTCGGTTCACGAGTGCATTTATCTCGGAGACTCCTGTGGGTCGTCTCTGGAGCTACGGAGTTCGTGCTTTGTGCGACGCTTTTGGCAGGCCACCCTGCGGAAAGAGATCGAGACATGTGGATAAAACCCGGTGCAATGAAATCGATCCTCTCGACTTTATAAGACATTTTTAAAGTCATAACATCTGATGGGAGGTGCCTTGAAGAGAGTAGAACAAGAATCGCCATGACAAAGGTAGACTTTTTCGAAATGGGAAACATTCTGGCCAATTTTTAAAAAAATGCCAATTACAACGAGAAAAAGAATGTTAAAGTGCTGCCTAGAATCTTTACTTTTGTATGGATGTGAAACGTGGACGGTGAGCAGACAAGCTGAAAACATCTGATGGCAGTGGAAATGTGGTTTATGAAGAAAATACAAAGAATGTCATAGACAGACAGAAACACTAATGAGTAAGTCCTACTGGGGGGAAATGATTACAGAAAGTAGACGGAAACAGTCAGTGTGTGTGGGTTTTTTTTTTTTTGGGGGGGGGGGGGGGGGGGTAGGGGGGGGGGAGAAGAGGGAGGCAAGGTTTTGAAAAGAAACATACTGGAGAATTTTGTGACAACTCGCAAGATTGAGGGGGAAATAAGAAAGGCAAGACAGAGTAGTAAATATATGGAAGGCTTGACCATATAGTAGCCTAAATACAAAACAACAACAAGGTATCAAACAAACAAAAACACATGTATGTATGTATGTATGTATGTATGTATGTATGTATGTATGTATGTATGTATGTATGTATGTATGTATGTATGTATGTATGTATGTATGTATGTATGTATGTATGTATGGATGGATGGATGGATGGATGGATAGATGGATGGATGGATGGATGGATGGATGGATGGATGGATGTGTTTATAGTATGTCTATCCACTTTTATTGTAAGTCTATATAGTTTCATAATATATCTATTTACGCTTAAATTATGCCTATATAGTTTATATTAAGTCTATGTGCCCTTATAGTACGTCTACATACATTTGTACTACGCATATAAACGTTGATGTTATGTCTTTATATGGTTAGTTAATGTCTATGTACGTTTACATTATGTCCATATAGGTGTATATTTAGATACTGTCAACATAAACAAGAGAAACGTTCGCAATGCGCTAATGGCAGTCCTGTGTGAACGTGGTGGAAAGATCGTGCTGACATTCCAGTGTGTAGCTTCCAGTATGTCACTGAACACAATTAGTCTAATGAGACTACTCACACTAGGAAATGAAATTGATCACGGAAATTATTCCTCAGTTACGCACACTATCACGGATATCCTGAGTTAGGCACATTTTTTTGCATTCATGACATCGCCGACATGATACATAAGCTTATAATAATTCCATAATGTTAATATTCATTGTCCCGAACGTCGACTTTCATCTGTATGTATGTATGTATGTATGTATGTGGCTGACCTTGTGTGAGCGTCTTGAATTAACTGTGTTGAAATGACTCTCATACACTAGATGTCCTGTTAGTGCGGTTTCTTTCAGATATCCGAGAGTCCCCTAGACCTCCAAAGTCCATTCGTGTCACATCATCCTTGAGTGACATTCCCACACTATTGGAAACCAGTCCCAGCTCTCTATCACTCCTTGGGGCAGGGGATGCACTTGTGGGTACTGCGTCTTTCCATCCAACACCTCACACTTATGTTATTGATGTTTCTTCCTCCAATGATCATTCCTTTCATATCTTGTATATTTCTGAAAATATTTTCGCTATACGGGGAAAACAGATCTGGAGACATTACACACCCCTGTCTCACACCTCTCTTTGTAGGCTGATATTGACCTGCTTCATTATCAATTCTTATGGCAGCTTATTGTTTCCAATATATGTTTTTTTTTAAAAACAAGTCTAAGGTCTTTCCCATCAGTTTGTAGGCGGTAAGAAAAGCAATAACATGGCTTGACACAGACATTCAATTGGGCATGTGTCCTTAGTGACTCAATGAGTATGTTCAGGAGGATGGAGATAGGGTGGGTCCGAAGAGAGTGGTTGCTGTCTCTGGAGCGGTCTCGGCTGGCAAAGATTAGTTTCATCTTCGTGCCAGGGCATGCGGGTGTACAAGGGAATGATCAGGCTGACAGCCTTTTAGGTAGAGTTACTGTGGAAGGCGGACGAGCCATGGAACAGGTAGACATTCTAAATGCTTTACGAGAAGTAAGTCGTTTACGAGATCAAAGCGATGACTGGGAATCTACAACCATGGTCAGGCTGCGAGAACAACAAGTTAAAAGAGGTGTTGCCAAGCAAGAACACTAAACAGGAAGCCAAAGAAGAGTAATAAACCAACAGAGAACTGGTGTCGTGAGCCGCTACACGTTTTGGATTTGCTGAGGAGGGGATCCGAGCATTTATGTACTGAGTGGTTCGATGTGCAATGAGGATGATCTGTCGACTAACTAACTAACTAGTTTGTAGATCTGCAAGCATCTTTATCACGCTAACATGTCTTATTCTATCGAAAGCCAAGATGTATATATTTATTTACTTCTACATAACGCTCAATTACTGTTCTCAGGACGCACACAGCATCTACTGTACCCTTGCCTTCTACAAACCCACATTGTTCTTCTCCTATTTCGGATTGTATTTTCTTCATAACACTTTGCATGATAATTCTTAGCAAAATCTTTGTGATGTGACTCATGTTGATCACATTCCAAGGCTTTTGATTTCTTTGGGATTGCAATAAATACAGAATTACATAATTCATGAGGTATATCACCAGCATCATATATTGTGTTCAGCAGTCTGGTGATTTGATCTATTCCTTATTCTTCTAAAGCATTAATCATTTCTGTTGTGATGTTGTCTGAACCGGGGGTCTTGCCAGTCTTCATATAGTTAAGAACATTCTAAACCTCCCTCATTAAAATTGATGGTCCTGCATTATTATTTCGAATATCTTGCTGCTCTTTTCATAAAATTTTTCACATAATCTGACCATACATGTTAAATCTGATCGTTTTCTGTTGTGATTTTTCCATCTTTTGTTTTTAGGCAGCCTGTTGATGTACTTGTTCTTTTATTAGTAAACTCCTGAATACTTTTTTTTGGTACTAATTTGGTATGTTTACAGTATGCCATTTATTTTTCAAGCCATGCTTCTTTTGCCCCCTATATAAAGTTCTGACTTTTCTCTGAATTTCTTCATATTTAGGAGGATTATTTTTTGTTGTGTCTTCTTGCTTCCATTACTCTTGAAATTTCTTCAGTCATCCATTTCTTACGAAACACTTTCTTTAATTTTGGAATAGTTGTTTCTGCAGCCAAACTGACTGAATTCTTAAACATTTCCCATTGATCATCCACTTCTTGAAATATGATCTCTAGATCAGACAGTATATCAAATGTGTTCTCTACTTCTTTGTTAAAATTGTCTTGTATAACTTTGTCATTTTTCAATGTACATAGTCTGTCCTGGTGAATACTTGACTTTCTTTAACTTTACCCTCGATGTTTCTGTAATTAATCTGTGATCACTGTAACATTCAGCATTTGGATCTGTTTTTGCGATTGTTAACACATTTCGAAACCTTCTGCTAATCAAGATGTAATCAATCTGGTTTCTATTTCTGTTATCAAGACTCCCCCATGTCCATAATCGTCTAGGATGTTGTTTGAACCATTTGTTAGCTACAATCCTTTCCTTCTCTTTTGCCCATTCTACAAGTCTGTATCCACTTTTGTTTCCCTCTCCCAAACCATGGTTGCCTATTGTGCATCTATCGCCTTGATTTCCCACTTTTGTATTGAAGCCATCCATTATGATATTTATTTTTGAATTTTGACATGTCTTCAAAACCGTAGACCCCGAGGTAGACCAAGAAGATGGTGGAGAGATAATATATATACAGACCTACAAGCACTTGGAATCAACGACTGGCAAGAGAAGGTCAACCAGAGAGACGATTGGAGACGGATTGTATCTGCAGCAAAGAACCTAAATAGCTCGGAAAGCTGAAGAAGAAGGAGACATTTCTTCAAAGCAGACTCCATGTCATTATAAAATCCCCCTATACTATCTTCACTGCATTCTCATGTTGTGGCATGTATTTGAATGATGATTATATTAAAAGTTGCGCCAATTAATTTCAAGAATAGAACCCTGTCTGACACAGTCCAATATCTTTGAACAGATTGTGATGTTTCCCAATCCAAGATAATTGCTACACCTCTTTACCGTTCTTCTCCCCCAGAATTAATAATCTCATAATCTTCCCTTGTCACAATCCCTGCCCCTGTCCATCTCCTCTCGCACATTCCTAATATATTAATATTCTCTCTTTCCATTTCTTGTTTGATGTTAACTAATTTTCCGTCGTCGCTTAACGTTCAAACATTCCAAGTTGCTAATTTCAGTGTCCCTGCCCTCTTTTTGGGTTGATCTGTAATTAGGCGAATCCTGATAAACAAGGCAACTTTAAAGAATGTCGTTTGCCGTTGCTTTCCTTCTTGACAGTGACCATACTGACCGGGTTACCGCAGCCATTGTCTCGTTAAAGAAATCGTATGCCTACCGTCGCGAAACTTGAGACTATAACCAACAACCACCTTCCGTGGTTTCTTGTGAATAACTTCCGAAAACGAATACGATATAACACATCCTCCCAAGAAATACACAAACACTGCGTCCTCTGAAAAAAGAAGCGTTAATTCGTCGCCATTTTACCGATATTATGCTATTTAATTCTGGATGCTTGCATTTCTTGAAGACATTCTCCAAATCATTATAAAATTCATCAATGTTTTTATCACTGATGTCTGTTGTTGGTGCATAAACGTGAATGACATGAATTCAAAAGATCTGACACTCAACTCTTTACTAGTAATATTCTATCTAATACAGTCCAATATCCTTTGGTGGATTTTGATCTCTCTATATCCATTATAAGTGCTGCCCCATGCAGTTTTTTTTTCCTCTCCACTTGAATGGATTATGTTATATTCCTCGGATTTTATCACGCCTATGCCCTTCCATCTAGTCTTCTCTTTATTTTCTTAATATTATCAAATTTGCCTTACACAGTCATAGTTGTTACGTTCCATGTCCCCACTTTAAATGTTGGTAATCTTTTGCACTCAGTTGTTTGCTGACGGTCTGAAGTCACCTGGTGCACATGACTGCCCCTACCGGGCGAGGCTGTTCCTGTGGAGCACCCATTTACACCATTTCCCTGATTCTCTATGAACTGACGAAACGTGATTGTCTAAGGAAGTGTAGAGAAGGTAGTTTGCCATTGCTTTCCTTCTGAGCAGTGATCATACACGTCGATGACGGTAGTCATTGTCTCCCAAAACAATAAGAGAGCCTACCGTCGTGAAATTGGAGACCATAACCTACAACTATCTTTCGGCTGCTCCTTATCTTCATCCACCACCTGCTACGTGGGTTCGCGTAACCCTGATCACGGGGGGTGGGTGAGGGGGGGGGTGGTAAAGGAGTATTCCACTGTGCACAAGGGTGTCCTTTAGGCTCAAGAATGGAAGGGGGCACCCTACTTCTCCTTTGATAGGGGATACTGTTATCCCGGCACTCATTATATGTATATGGCGTAAATGTCCTGTTAACTCTACTTTGGGAGCTTCTTCTTTTTCTTCTTCTTCTTCTTCTTCTTCTTCTTCTTCAGCGTTCCGAGCCATTGAGGTTCTTTGCTGTAGATACAATCCGTCTCCATTCGTCTCTCTGGTTGACCTTCCCTTGCCAGTCGTCGATTCCAAGTGCGTGTAGGTCTTTATATATATTATCTCTCCACCGTCTTCTTGGTCAACCTCGGGGTCTGCGGTCATTTATTTCCTGAGTGTAAGCGAGTTTTGTTTCCCTATTATCTTCCATTCTTTCTATATGCCCCAGCCATTGTAGTCTATTAGCCTTCATGATACCAGTGATTAGCGGGGACTTAAACAGATCATACATGTCTTTGTTACTTCTTTTCCACTCTCCACTTTGTGTATCCCTAATGGGTCCAAAGATGCGTCTTAAAACTTTGTTCTCAAAGGTTTGTGAACAAAGTTTTAAGACGCATCTTTGGCTTGGCCTATGAAAACTGCTCTAAGCCATCGATATATTTGTTTTTCAAATTAACAGACAATCCATTGTATCAGAAGTAAAATGGTTTTGTAAGGGGAAGGCTAACTTGAAAAGCGAAACAACTGTATAGAATCTGTAAAATTAAATACTGGGGCAGACCATATATGTAACATATCGAAAGACAAGGCGTTTACAATGGACACACAGTTTCAGCTCGGAGACAACAGCGCTTGTCTGAGACGATAGAAAACATTCATTGTAATTGAGAGGAGAGAGGGACTCCCAGAAAGAAGACGAAAACAGTCATGATAGAAGAAAATACGTAATCAGTAACAAAACAAGTTTAAAAAAAAAAAATAATAATAATTGAAAATGAAGGAATAAGGAATTTTCCTGAATCTGACAAAAGCGGCATAGAAAATACAGGAAGGCCCCTCTATACGTCGATTCAGTTTACCTCGTTTCGTTATAACGTCGTTATCACAATGGGACATAACTTCACTTTACGTCGCTACATTACACCATAACGTGGACACCTGTGTTGCTATGCTGCGTTTACGTCGTCATTTTACATTTTGTGCGATGCGTCTTTTCGGGATTTTATCGTGTAATCTCCCATAATTATGAGTTCAAAGCGCACAGTAAGTATTGATAGTTTGTCTGGTTGGAAGAGAACCAGGAAAAGTGTTACTTTTGAGGTCAAGTTAGATGTGTTACGTCGTTTTGAAGCTAGCGATCGGGCTGTTGATATTGGTAAAGTATATGGTTTACCTCCAACCGTGGTAAGGACAATTCTTGCAGGTGCTGACAAAATCAAAGAGGGTGCTAAGAACGTATCCCCGTAGAGTGCTTCTAAGATCACTCGTACCAGGAGTATTCTCATGGAGAACATGTACGAACTATTGGCCGCCTGGATTGAAGACAAGAACCAACGAAATATGTCTGTGAGCAAGATGGCTATCCAAGAGAATGCAAAACCTCTCTATGAAGATCTAGCTAAGAAAGCGGGTGAAAGCAGTACTAGCAATGCTGATGATAGTTTTGGAGCGAGTCGTGGTTTTAATGCCTTTATGTCCCAATAAGTCTACAATTCGCCCTCCAACCCACCTCTATGTAGCCAATAAATATCAACGACCATCAAAATAAACATTATATAATACTCTGTATTTCATTTAATTCTACGAGAAATAGTGTTTCGCTATACGTCGTTTCACTTACAGTCGCATTTTCCAAGAACATATCCCCGACGTTAACTGGGGCCTTCCAGTACAGTCATTGGTAGCTGTGAAATTATCAAGTAATTTCAGAGTCATACAAGATATGCCAGGAATATGGACTGGTGGGTATACAGTCAACAACCGGCCATATGCTAATGACACAGTTCATGTCGATGAAAATTAAATGCAATGATAAGAAATGGTAGAAATTATAACTGACAAAAAGTGAAAGCATAGATCTTAGTCTGAATGGCAAAAACACATATGTAATAATAATTACAAACAAAAATGTCTTCCCAAATGCAGCATCAAAGTAAATGGAACTTGTTTAAAACAAGTCAATGAGTTCAATTATTTGAAAACTGTAGCAACGACACTTGGAAGATGTATTAAATAATGTAAAAGTATAAGAGCTAAAGCAGAAGCAGCTTTTTACAAGATGAAGAATACTATGTGATCTGTCTTTGTCCATCGAGGTGATGGATCTTAAGAGATATATAGAGCCAGTCCTTATGAACGGAAGTGAATAATGGACCATCAGCAGATTATTGAGCAATTATGTGGAATTATGAATTATGTAGTTTTATAGAAAAATTATGAGAGCACAGTGGACAGTTAAAATGTGTAATGAAGATATCATAAAAGAAGTAAACTCACAAACAGAACTAGTAACTCGTATCAGAAATGGACAATCCACATTCTGTGGGCACATTATGAAACGGGAAAAGTTAAAATACATCGTGACAACGGGATAGTTGGAGAGGAGGTGAGACAGGAGAAGCCCCAGAAAAAAGATAGTGTGACATCATGACATGAGGGAACAACTATATCAGAAATTGCTGGCAGTATACGAAACGGAAGGCTGTTAACAGGCATGATGATCAAGGTCACAAGACATGGACTATAAAAAGTAAGTCAGTAGAAATAGAAGCCCTGAAACCTGAAGCAGATATGCTGTCGGTTGAGGAAAAATAACGTTGATCTTCTCAATACTGAACATGCGTTCGGCAGTATTCAAAAATTGTTGTAATACGATGGATTCCGTTACATTGTAAAATACCTAGACATTAGGAGGCTGATCAATTTGAAAAGGAAGGTGAAAGACCACCTTAGCCTAATATAAACATAAACTACTTCCAGAACCACGTGGGTATCAGAGCTCGACCACCAGAAAAATAAACATTACCAACTCGAGTGCCCAACATAATCCGATTAGAGAAAATTACTTTGCCCTATACCAGTGGTTCTCAACCTTTTTTGGCCCATTCCCCCCTTCACCATATTTTCAAAACGCCATTACCCCCCCCCCCTTCCTATAAAAAATTTGGCCCGTTCCCCCCTTCACCGTATTTTCAGAACGTCACCCCCCCCCCCCCCCTTCATATTTCCTATCTAAAAATCCCCTCACCCCTACACAGTATACGTAAAAGTGGAAGGCAAATGTAATAGCATATACTAAAACAAGTCTAGACATCCACATAAAACATGATTTGTGGGTCTACTTACTTTATAAAATGAATTTTAGAAGGACGAGACATACATAACTGTAAAGTATGAAGGGAAAAACTATGTCAAGTAATCGGTTCTTGTATTAACACGATCTTGAAATGGTCTTCATTCCCCCCCCCCCCCTGGAAACCATGAAATTCCCCCCTGGGGGGGGGGAATTCCCCACCGGTTGAGAACCACTGCCCTATACTGTGTCTATGTGAGGACGCATTCTATCTCTATGACAACCTCAAGTCGACTGCTGATTTCTTTAAATATACTCGGACTGACGTCTGAGGGTGAACGAAGAAGATGAGGGAATATTCCCTCTAGACGTACCAGAATGATTAACGTTTACTTGAAAGTTTACTTGTCTGCTGTGTTTCTTAAAGAAAATGCACGCTTGTTATCCACTTTGATCTTTTGAGTTCTAATGACTGCAGTGAGTACCAGACATGGAAGTAATGTGTGTAGAACAACTTACGCGCTTAAAAAAGTCGCTTAAAAGTCGACAGGGTCGACTTCATTGCTCCGGGTTTTTATCCCATATGGCTCGGTCTCTTTCCGCAGCACGGAAAGCGTCGCACAAAGCACGAACTCCGTAGCTTTTAGCGACGACCCATGGGAGTCTCTGAAACATTTAACTCGTAAACCGAAGGGCACGGCCCGGAATCAACCCACAACCTTCGGCTCACGAGTCAAACGCCAAACGGCTTGATCACTTCGCCACAGAAACTCCAACTTACGCGCGTATAAGATAACAAGATAATCTAATAATATAATTGCTAATACTCAATATTATAAATATGTTAGATTGCTACAGACATTTCTTTAAAGTTAATGACAAACTGGTAGTATGTGTAATATTAGTGCAAGATCTTTAGAAAACACACGTTGATACACGTGAATTGAATGTGATCTGAAGTCGCTAATTAGTAATGGATGCCTTGCATGGCTCATCGCGTGGAAGCTGTGGGTTTCCAAGTGTAGGACTACACGCATAGCAGTCAGCACGGGGTCTTTCACGCAACAACACCCTGGAAACTTAATATTTATTTTAGTGATTCTTTTCTTGGTAGCGTGACCAACAATCGTGCCTCCAACCGAGATATATCAAGTTGCAACTGGTATGTTTCTATACTTCTGGTTGGGTAAACAAAATGTGTAAGCAGCGCTACATGAAAATTAGCATCAGTAAAACAGAGGTAATGACTATAACCAAAGAAGAAAAGACACCAAAGATGCATTTGAAAGACAAACCTCTGAAACAAGTAGAGCATCAAGTACGTAAGAAATTTAACATCATCAAATGGCAAGTCAGAAGACAGGATAGAAAATAGATGCGCTAAGGCAAACCAACTCATTGGACAAATGGCACCAATAACAGAGACCCAACAAGTAAAAATAGATACTATAGTCTGTCCAGAAATGTAAGCCTTCGTTCACGATAAATTATTTTGAAAACTGTCTGTTGCATCGTTATGAAATTTGTTCTACCGTCTTATATTTACCCCCACCTAAGGAATATGTCTTTGATAAGTCCAAAAGCAACTTAAATAATGGAAAACGACGACATTTCTTTGATGTTTTGGTGAAAAACTAGTGACTTCTCGCTAACAAACTTGTTTTACAGTAATGCCCCGTTCCACTACGCGAGGCTATTGTCATAAGGCCAATCCCATGTCCCACGAAAAAATTAACTATTCAACACTAATGTTTCCGTGCGAAGACGTATTACATTTAATAATGTTCTTTTCATCTCTGACCCGTAAATTGATTGACTGATTGATTGATTGATTTAGGAACCGACATCACAGCATTCGGGGCATTCCCATAAGCGCTCCGTCCCCATCCTCAGCAGCCAGCAAAGAGTTCCAACACTAATAGTTCCAGTAGCAATCTGATTATATGTCCGTCTCGCCTTTCCTCTGAGCGTCGAGCGTCGGCCAGATCCTCTCGTTACACCTCGCTGCCTCATTCTTACCAGACTATGGTGATCCATTTGCTCCTCCGAGATGTTCACGTGCTCCCACAAGGCAGCAGCCACGTCTGCCTTGTCATGCATCAATAATCCACCTAGTTTTGTCGAGCCAGCCAATCTGTCCGCCCGTTCATTCCCCAGCACACCAGCATGCCCAGGAGAAAAGATCCAGGTGATGCTTTCTACCCGTGACCTCCGAAGCGAAGCAGGCCACTGAGCACGTAGCCTACCTGTCCTCACAATCCTCAGCATGCTTTCTGAGTCAGTTACAATCACAATGTGTGTATGTATCGTGTTATCCATCCAGCGGAAAGCTGCACTGACCGCCTCCACCTCTATTCTTAAGCTAGTTGTTGTGGCATCATACGCCAGGCTCTCCTGCACCATACGTCGACCATTAGCTTTTGCTAAGAATCCCCAGGAACTTCTCCTACTTCTCAACACCGAACCATCCGTATAGATAATCACATCACTCGGTCGAGCGTTATCCTGAATTCGTTGCTGGATTTCCACTTCCGTGGCCCCTGCTGGCCACTCCCTGCACTCCCGGCTCAATGTGATTATAACGCTGCACAAGTCTGACTGCTCCGCTGGCACTCAGACCCACTCCTCTCCTTGCCTAATGTTCTCCAAAGGGCACACCTGTCTGATCGTATCCTCCGCTTTAGCCATCCATGATTTCCCTCTTATCAGTCTCTGACCCTTAACTTTGTCCAGCGATTGATTGATTGATTTAGGAACCGACATCACAGCATTCGGGGCATTCCCATACTAATAGTACCAGTAGCAATCTGATTACATGACGCGTAAATTTTATACCGCATATAAACAAACTTTGAAATCCGCTGTACAATCTCCAGAACAAAAATGTTTTTGTTGGGTGGACATAATGATAAGATTATATTCTAAATCTCATCATTTTGCCTCAGCTGGTTACTGAGATATGGAATTTTATAAGGGGCAGTGTCGTAATGTCTGTGGGAGTGGGCACAGCCATTACTTCACTATGTTTCCTGAGATACGTTCTGGGTATTGGGATGGGTGTAATTCGTCTACCGACGCCCTCTAGTTTCCCGAACCCTGTCTTCTCACAATCTTTCAACCTAGAGGAGCCAATCACTAGGGCTCAGTTCTGACGATATGACTCAATTCTGGTTTCATCAAATTCATAATGGAACATTTTATTAACTACAATAGTGACTTAGAGAGCATTTCTAGATTGAAGGAGAGAGTATCATAGATATATAGATAGAGGAATATCAGTTCGACAGATAGAAAGGATTAACAACTGGATGTATGTGACTTCATCACAGGGTATCTAAAGTTCATGTCCATACGTAGGGTTATCACGGGTATCTCACAGGGCCTGTGGATCCTCTGTCCGATAGTGCAGCCTTGTCAGCTTGATGTAAATAGATGCCCGCACTTAGGCAACGATTTGGATCTCCACAGTAGCCAGAGTTGACTCACAGGCTTCGGTAACTGATGACTAACTGACTGTCCTGTTCTCAGAAAAACTGAATGTTCACGATCACAGAAGACCCCATGGACCCCTGAAAATTGCCGCCCTCGCAGTGTACCAAGTCAATCTATGGGATCGTCACTGAGTCTCAGTGTCACACACAACCCTCTAGACAAGGAGCCTTCTCGTTGGAGCATGGCCGCTCGGTTCTTTATCCACAATGTCATTATTGACTTCGCCAAGGTATGGCTTTACAGAGCCACTCTAAATACAGTCACTATACAAGGCTCACCAATGTGGGTATATAGATGCTGTTTCGTTGGAGTGGAGTTCAAACCTGGGTGGATTGAGCCGAAGGAGTTCCAGTGAGCTGTTCCAACACCGGGGACACGGCATTATTACTGGCTTCGGTCGTTAGCTCTGTTCCACCATCTTATCTTCCTCTTCCACCAATAATAATGGTAAATTATCTCGAACGACAACTAGCCACACAAAAAAAGCATTCCCATATGTGTGGCACGTTACACCCACCTTGGGTATTTATGATGCCCATGTTAAACATTGCCTCAACGAGTTATGTATTATTGATTATTCTTCATGCGTTTTAATGCTTATTGTTCTTTTGTTTGCTTCATAAGAGATGTTGGATGAAAGAATGTATGAGAGGAAATAGAGAAGAAGGGCGAAATGTCAGACGGGCCTGCGTGCCCAATTCTTAACCCTTTGAAAATAAAGATTTTCGTTCATTCGTTCGTTCGTTCGTTCGTAGGCTTTTTAGTTGTCACCACTTGAGACTCGACCATGTAATTAGAAGATCTGTGAAAGACCCTGGTAACAACTTATGAGTACATGTCACCAGAACATTTCGACAACCCTCAGGAGTTATGTCATAGAGCGAATATCTTCATTATCAGCAAATAGATTCATTGGAGTGTAAAACAAGTAGAGGTTAGGAAAGAATCATCATCGCACACACATACCGGACGTAATCATTGAACCCGAAGCACCTTCGCCACTTCTCCACGGAACACCTCGCCTATCCATTTACGGCACGTAAATATGTCAGGCGTATACTCCTCCGATCGAGACAACTGTTACGAAGACGTTAACGACCATCGTTGTTTGATAACGGACTACCTCGATCGGTAACATAACGGCTATTTATGAGCGGCAACACACGTAACCAATTATGGAGGGCGGACTCACATAGCTCGACTCTCGTCTAGATCGCACAGTCAGTTCCAATACCTAACCAAAGACTCAATTACATTATTCTAATGAACCTCACAGTATAAGAATTGCCAAGGTTTCTGTCGGGCGTCTTAATGCAGCATAGAAACAGCTTTAACTGTTTAACAATGTTGCCTACCATGCACGTCGTAAGAGGCCACTAAGGAGGCTATGGTTCCGTCGCCCTGCTACTGAGTGAGTGCGTGGCGCGATACTGTGAGCTGTGAGCTTGCCTGGTTCTTAAGGGTAACCATTTAATAATAGGAAGTCCACTGACGGTTTATCCCCTAATGTTCAACTTCCTTTCTCGATTTATAAACTTTCAGTGCAACTCAAAATCGGGAAATCCCAAATGAACACGCTCAGTTACTTTCTAGTGCAAAAGAAAATGCTCCGAACGAACCTGCCAGAGGAAGATAGAATATCACTGAAGGGGTATTCCATAACCAACATTAAAACACATTTCCCCGTACCAGAATACGTCAGGCGGATAAACCTATTGGCCATTCTGTGACAGGCAGACAAAAGTAAACAGACTATGAGACAGCACTCTACAACACAAACTTCTTACCAACTTTATGCTGCCAATGCCAAACCTGGACAATGACTGAAAAGATAAAAGAAAAACTACAACAGAAATAAGATTTCAGAGAAAAATACTCAGTGTATCAAGAAGAGAGAAAGGAAGAAAGGAAGAAATCAATACTAAAGTGGGGGTTATAGTGGGGGGTCATCAGAAAACAGCAAGGTAAATGGTTTGCCCATATAACTAGATTATCAACAATGATGTACAGACCAAATGGAAGCAGAAGAAAATGCTGGTCTCGCAAACGATGGACAGAGATAATAGCAGAGTCCATGGGAATCCCGATACATGAAGCCCATGAACGGACACACTCCCGCTGTTTATGCTTCACCTCGACACCGCAAGGTACAAGAGGAACAAGATGAGATGAGATTAGTCTGTATTTGGTACATTTTGTGCCACTGTTAAAGAATTATTTAATTAACCAACTAGCTAATTAAATAACTAACACACTCACAAACTCACTCACTCACTCACTCCCTCACTCGCTCATTCATTTACTTACTTACCCACGCCCTTCCTCATGCACTCACTCATTCGCTCACTCACTCACTCACTCACTCACTCACTCACTCACTCACTCAATAACTAGTCTGTCTTTTCTTTAATTACGCTCTCTTAGATCGACCCCTCGAAATAAATACTAGTGAATAAGTATCATATTTGACTCCACTGCTGAAAGTTGTCAACTGCAGTTAGAAGAAGAGTGTTGAGGTACTATACATAATCTACACCGTTGTAGGCACGTGAAATATGGACAATTAGCAGTCGAGCTGAGAGACATCCAATGGGAGTGGAAATGCGGCTTCTGGGGAAAGTGCAAAGAATACCAGGGGCAGGCAGAAAGCGAATCAGATAGTTTTGCAAGAAACAAATAGAAGCCGTAAATTAAATAAAGAAATTAGACGTAGATAATCAAGATATGTTGGGCACGTTGTGGCATGAAATAAACTTGAAAACCGAGTGACAACTGGTAAAGAGCAAGAGAAAGGAAAGGGGACAAATACCTTCTTGGCTTGGCCCATGGCATAATCCGTATCAGAACACAGAAATGATCCAAAACGTTGTTGATCTTGTGAGAAGAAGAACCAAGACTGTGTTGATTTTGTGAGAAGAAGAACCAAGACTTTGTTGATCTTGTGAGAAGAAGAACCAAGACTTTTGATCTTGTGAGAAGAAGAACCAAGACTGTGTTGATTTTGTGAGAAGAAGAACCAAGACTTTGTTGATCTTGTGAGAAGAAGAACCAAGACTTTTGATCTTGTGAGAAGAAGAACCAAGACTGTGTTGAATTTGTGAGAAGAAGAACCAAGACTGTGTTGATTTTGTGAGAAGAAGAATAAAGACTTTGTTGATCTTGTGAGACGAAAAACCAAGACTGTGTTGATTTTGTGAGAAGAAGAACCAAGACTGTGTTGATTTTGTGAGAAGAAGAACCAAGACTTTGTTGATCTTGTGAGAAGAAGAACCAAGACTTTTGATCTTGTGAGAAGAAGAACCAAGACTGTGTTGATTTTGTGAGAAGAAGAACCAAGACTTTGTTGATCTTGTGAGAAGAAGAACCAAGACTTTTGATCTTGTGAGAAGAAGAACCAAGACTGTGTTGAATTTGTGAGAAGAAGAACCAAGACTGTGTTGATTTTGTGAGAAAAAGAATAAAGACTTTGTTGATCTTGTGAGACGAAAAACCAAGACTGTGTTGATTTTGTGAGAAGAAGAACCAAGACTGTGTTGATTTTGTGAGAAGAAGAACCAAGACTGTGTTGATTTTGTGAGAAGAAGAACCAAGACTTTGTTGATCTTGTGAGAAGAAGAACCAAGACTGTGTTGATTTTGTGAGAAGAAGAACCAAGACTGTGTTGATTTTGTGAGACGAAGAACCAAGACTGTGTTGACCGTGTAAGAAGAAGAACCAAGACTTTGTTGATCTTGTGAGAAGAAGAGCCAGGATTTTGTTGTTCTTGTGAGAATAACAAACATTTTGTTGATCTTGTGAGAAGAAGAACCAAGACTTTTGTTGATCTTGTGAGAAGAAGAACCAAGACGTTGTTGATCTTGTAAGAAGAAGAACCAATACTTTTGTTGATCTTGAGAGAAGAAGACGAAGTCTTTTTTTTTTTACCTTGTAAGAAGAAGAACCAACACTTTGTTGATATAGAGAGAAGAAGAACCAATACTTTATTGATCTTGTGAGAAGAAGAACCAAAATTGTGTTGATCTTGTGAGAAGAAGAAACAAAATTTTGTTGATCTTGTTAGAAGAAGAACCTAGACTGTGTTGATCTTGTGAGAAGAAGAACCAAGACTTCGTTGTTTTTGTGAGAAGAAGAACCAAAATTTTGTTGATCTTGTGAGAAGAAGAACCAAGACTGTTGATATTGTGAGAAGAAGAACCAAAACTTTGTTGATCTTGTGAGAAGAAGAACCAAACGTTTGTTGATCTTGTGAGAAGAAGAACCAAGACTTTGTTGATCTTGTGAGAAGAAGAACCAAGACTTTGTTGATCTTGTGAGAAAAAGAACCAAGACTTTGTCGATCTTGTGAGGAGAAGAAGAACCAAGATTGTTGATCTTGAGAGAAGAAGAACCAAGACTTTGTTTATCTTGTGAGAAGAAGAAACACGACTTTGTTGATCTTTTGAGAATCTGATAGCGCCAGACCAACGAATTTTGGTTTGGTCTATCTCGAGTTAAAAATCTGGACAACGCCAAAAACGCCACTCTGAAACAAAGAGACCTGAGGCCATTTTCTTTGTAGCAGCCAGCTAGACCATGTGAACGAAGGCGCTTGGGCTCTGTGTTAATAGTTTTGTGGCCAGCCCGCCTCGAGACGAGATATGTGGGGTTTCCCATCTGTTCATCAGTGAACAACATATGTCAGAGGAGAAAGCCGAGGGGCGGACTAGTTAGTGTCAGCAGGCCTGGGTTCTTGGTGGGATAGTAAATTGTGTCACAACTCTTTGTTTATGTCGTGTCTTGGGGTTTATGTTGTGTAACCTATATTTTTGTAGTGTCTTATTGTCTGTGCAGTGTTGCTTGTGTCAATGTTCTTTATTGTGTCAGTCTAACCAGCTATTGCTTGGATCACCTGTGTTGTGGTACTTGGTGTACCCTGTTGTCTTAAGTGCTGTTTATTGGTTGGGGGTTACCCACTGTTGTTGTTTGAGATATACAGTTGTCTGTTGTATCTGTAATTGAACATCCCTTATTGAATGCTTTGTTCAATGTGTTCGAGCACAAATTGTCACCAAAATTTGTAGCAGTTGATAAATAAAGAGCTATTTTTGTACTGTTTTTGATTTGTTTGTTTTTCTCTTTTAGTTTTTATAACCACTATTTCTACCACAATCTAACACCTTAATTCATCGCTTGGGCTCAAACATGGTGTTTCCTGTGGGAACATCTATAAAATAGTTTCTGCCTCTGCCCGAGATCTCGTACATCTTCTTATCTAATTACTATCATCTTTTTTTGTCGGTTTAGGCGGTGTGAGGTTCTCTCTCTTTTCACTATTTTTCTTATTTGGCCGTAACGAAGTCAGAACTACTCTTTACCTCTTAGCACCGTAGTGAAGGAAGGATCAGTCTTTATGATTGTCTCCCTTTGTCTTTTCCCTCGACTACAAGAAGAAGAACCAAGACTGTGTTGATCTTGTGAGAAATAGAACCAAGACTCTGTTGACCGTGTAAGAAGAAGAACCAAGACTTTGTTGATCTTGTTAGAAGAAGAACAACCAGGACTTTGTTGTTCTTGTGAGAAGAAGAACTAAGACTATGTCGATCTTGTGAGAAGAAGAAGAACCAAGACTTTGTTGATCTTGGGAGAAGAAGAACCAAGACTGCCCACGCTTATCGACATGGAAGTGACGACAATGATGATGTTGATGCTGAAATATTAAAATACTGTCAGTTATGTTTTCTGAACAAAAGTCAAATCAAAGCTGTCCGTGAAGCACTTGTGAATTGTAACTTATTACTGTTGAAATCCAGTTGCCACTCGTACATACCTGGTGATAAATCTTAAACAACAGAAGTGAGAGGATCCACATTCACACACATACATTAGCCCACATAGTATCTTTTAATAAAGTATGGTTGTTGGGAATACATATGGTGTAATTATGAGTTTACGAACAAACACTAAGTGAATTGTTATTATTATTGATTAACAGAACTAAGGTTGAATGATGGAAGTGCATGGATGTTATCTACTCGCCTCACACTTTGATTGATGGAAGTGCATGTATGCTATCTATTCGCCTCACACTTTGATTAATGGAAGTGCATGGATGTTATCTACTCGCCTCACACTTTGATTGATGGAAGTGCATGTATGCTATCTATTCGCCTCGCACTTTGATTGATGGAAGTGCATGGATGTTATCTACTCGCCTCACACTTTGATTGATGGAAGTGCATGTATGCTATCTATTCGCCTCGCACTTTGATTGATGGAAGTGCATGGATGCTAACTCCTCGCGTCGCGTTCTTTTTGGATTTTTTTATTTTTTATTTTGCATATCCCTTACAGGACGTTGCAGTAAACATCAGCATTTTCAGCTGCTGTAGATGTACTAGGCAAGATTTCGCTCAGTAGTTTGCCATTGCATTCTGAGAGGTCGCCTCACATACCTCGTAAGTTACCAACTCGGCGAGAAGCGCTACCTATCAAAATGCATGTTTTATCATTACATAGAAGTCGTTCTCTGATGACGTGCACAACTGAAGATTTGTCCATTTGAAGACAACCAAATAGCGACCGGTCTCCTTGACGTAGGTTTAACGTCTTTCTCCGTAATCCCGTATATTCTCGTGAGTAACGAAGCTGCGCGAGAATCAGCAGCGATTCGCGCCTCGCTGGTAACTTACGGGGGTGTGTGAGCCGGTCGCTCAGGAAGCAATGGCAAACTACTGAGCGTAATCTTGCCTAGTACATCAACAGCAGCTGAAAAATGCTGGTGTTGACTGCAACGTCCTGTAAGGGATATGCAACAACAACAGTAACAACAAAAACAAAATAGCGACGCTCTGAAGGCCAATCAATCCTTTATCCTGCATACCCAGGGGAAATCCGCATAAGTTTTCGTTTAGTTGTACTCACAAACGGCACCCATGCAAACCACATCTATCCTTGTCATTGACATCGAGTCAGATAGAATTTGGCATAAATAGTGCAGGCTTGTCAGTTACTGTTTCAGATTATACCCTGTTGCTGAATATAGTGAGCTCATCAACACTGACTGTTCTCTTACATTTCAGCCCACCACTCTGGATGTATCAACTCCCATCTTGGCTGGGTGATTCCACATAGCACTTGATCTGTCAGTGTAAATACGTCGTAATCACTTGCATAATCCATTAAGAGTTGCTGAATTACCGCCTATGTTTGCTCTCAGCACAACTCCCTGCACATCCTGCCATGTAACCATTTTAAAAGCATTATTGTAACACACCCCTACTTCCAATTTTCTGCCATGAATTTCTGCTTGGTCAGGACCCAATTTTTGTTTGGTAGCGAAAGAGTTAACCAATGCCACTTCTGGGAATCCACACTCGCGTTACGAGCATAAACATTAACCAACACGAATGGTAGACCAGACTGAACTCTTAACTGTCTGTATTTGTATGTCGTCATTGTCCCAACTGGACATGTCTAGCTCTGAAGCCACCATACTGTCGCGAATGAGAATCGTCATTCCCAGATGTAGCCTGTAGTAGAAACATTTGAAGCCGGCAATTTGGTGTAACTAATAACCCAGTCTCGTCTCCTGGAGCGCTACAATGTCATTCCAGTATACCAAGTTTTCCTGAAGAAGGCCTCCTTGATTTACGCTAGCAGTTCCAATATATAATACGAGTATTCCTGAGTTCCAAACGGTCACATTTGAGTCTAAAACGTCTTGCCCCGCCTCGTATGCCTTGTCGTTTGCGGCCTCCCCGCTGCCCCCGTCGCCTTGTTAGGTTGACTGCCCTCCGCACTGAGCACAAACGTTGTTCCGCCATGTTGAAAAACCGAACACCACAGAAACACACACGCTGCGAAAATTCACCCAAGGATTGCTTCGCTCAATGCACGAACTCTGTAGCATCGGCACAGACCTTGAGAAGAAACTCCCATTTTTACATTCTGGCACATAAATTACACGCAAGGGATGAAATTATCCATCTCCTACGCGAAAAAGCTAAACAAAACAAAACAACCGTCCGTCGCCATCTTGACCGGAAGAGTAGGACAATTGCTTATAAAACGAAAGCCAGTAGGTGTAATCAAGCCTACTACACAGAAATCTCATTACTTTCAATGACATTTCCTCTTCTTGTCACATGCTGACCTAGTTAGATGGACAAAATGGAGAACTTTTCTGACAGCATCACCAAAACAGGAACAATGCACGTGAGACGCGTCCAGCTAAAGATGTGAACACGCCGACTTCCGTAGGTAAGACTGATGGGACTTGACTGTACAACAACAACTGAACGGTCAAGAATCGGGAAAGTTAAAGAGTGTTTACACCAGAAAAACTGGCTCCTTTACATTAACTTCACAGATTTCTTTACATTTCTTCTTCTTCTTCTTCTTCTTCTTCTTCTTCTTCTTCTTCTTCTTCTTCTTCTTCTTCTTCTTCTTCTTCTTCTTCTTCTTCCTCTTCTTCTTCTTTTGACTTGTATATCCAAATGGAATACAGCCCTTTCGCCACGCCAAGCTGTCCTATCTTTTTCATCTCCAGCAGATACCCTCTATAAGTAACGTAAAGGAGTCTTTCACGCTAAGAGGCGCACTGGGCATTTGGTACTGGATCATTCTTTGATAGACCAGTCGGCACTTGGTGGGTGATTTCCTCTGTATTACACCGGCCGCCTTCACATCCCAAGAAATTATTTGTTACCCATTTTAGACTCGGCCAAGCTAACGGGACAGGTCAATTTTACAAATTCGAATCAACCCTTATGCGATTGGAAACTATGACCACCGCTCCGTCTGACCAGAGTCTAGACACTTCCCTGCCAAGGCTCACAGCTCCCTCTGTGTCCTCCCCATATTATTCATCTCTGTCTGTAATTCTCTTTTGCATGTGTTTGTAGGTCACCCTATATTTATTATTCCCTATTGGTTCCAGAGAAATGACTGTCTAGTTATGCTATTAACAGGTTTTCTCAAGGTGTGCCCTAACAATCGTCGTTCTCTCTCCTTTTGATTAGCCAGAACATGTTTAGTGCTACCCATAAGCTCCGCACTAGTTATTATGCTATACCATGTCTTCGTACATTTATAGCTTTAAAAAAAAAACATTATTATGACACCTTTGCTGCAGTTCGACCCATTCCATTTGTCATCTTTAATTTACTAGCGTGCAAATAATAACATAACTATTTAAATCTTTACTGAAAATGAAAGCTGTTCCGTGTTGATGTATAGACTCATCTTCCCTGTAGCATATTTTACGAACTTGTTCAGTGGTTGTTTCATTAACACCAAGCTAACTGACGAAAATGTCCCACGAATAATTTCCCATGGCATATCCTCTTTGCCGGCTTCGTGGCTTAGAGGTTATGACTTTTCTCCGTAATCTCGTATACTCTCGTGGGTTGACGTGATGACGGTAAGAATCAGCGGTGGTTCGAATCGCATCAATGACTTACGGGGTATGTGAGCCGGCCGCTCAGAAAGCAATGGCAAACTACTGAGCGTAATCTTGCCAAGAAATCAACATACAGCTGAAAGATGCTGGTGTTGACAGCTATGCCCTGTAAAGGATATGCCAAAAAAAAAAAAAAAAAAAAAAATATCCTCTTTACTTGCCAATATACGCAATGCGCCTAATATTTTATTAACCCTGTGTAGCGTTTTCCTTCGATTCATTTTAAATCGGATGATGTTCTTGGTCCAATCATTAACATTCTCACAATGAAGTGATTACGTAAAGGTGACCAGTTATAGTCCAGAATGGCCATAAATCGACATATTATAAGTAGAAGTGCACTATATGATAGTATATGTGTCGGTTATCACCCTCTCTTCGTGCATTCTAATTCTAATATACATTAATTACATATTTGTTTTATGAGATACAGACCTTTTCTTGTCCAGATATTGTGGCAAGTTATGATGTGTTTTCCAGCTGTTTTCCTGGCTCTGTCCTCTGAGTACTCGTCCGGAGCGCCAGCAAGGTTTTGTCTCCTACGTTTACACTTCAATGGTACTTTTTTGGCAGCAGCGAAGGCCACGATACAGGCGTAGATCGTGTTGATGTCAATCTGTTCTAATGAGTGTGTCTATCGTAGCACCAGGTTAACATAGACTGTTTTCTAGATCAAGGATTGTTTAGCCTGTGACCTCTGTGGGTAGCTGTAACAAGGTTTAGAAGACTGGACAGCGTTGTAATTAATGCTTATTAAAATAGAGGTCTGAGTTAAAATCTCATCAATGAATTTCCAAACAGTACGGCTCTGAGGTTGACCGATCCTCGTAAAAATAGGCAGCGGGTAATTGACAGGAAAGTGTCTGGGAAGTGAAGGCACTGGTGAAAGCTGCTGGTCTCCCACCTCATTGTGCCCTGGTCTAGAATGCGTGAAGGTATTTGTCTGTTCACAACTTCAGTTTCTGCCATGTTAATACTTGACCATGTTATGCACACAACTATTGTTTGCTTGTGTGATGTTTCATTGACAAGCAAAGTGAAGCTTTTACAGCTTCACACTACCTACACATTTGAATCACACTCTAGTATAGATATTAGTCATGTGCTATCCATATCACAAATTGTGTGTGTCAAAGCATTAGGCCTGCGACAATGTGTGACTACACTGCCTTCAATAATGTTGTAGTAAGTGGTACAACCGACGCCATTAGCCATGCCTCTTGAAGAGAAAGAGATGTCTTGTAGCTCTGTCCCCATAACAGTGCAGGGCCTACATGATAACTTGTGTATTGAGCATCAGCATGCGGCAGCTGGTTATATCAAACATCATTATATTGATCCTAGCATACAGGCATGCTTCGAGAAGAGTGGCAGGCTTCCATTCAACAATAAAAAATAGAAATCATATGTTGATTTTTATTTTACCCACAACATGCTGGTGTGGTGGGAAAAGAGCGGGCGGACAGATTGGTTGGGTCTGAACCCCTTTGTGGACTATTGATGCATGATACGGCAGGTGTGGTCGGGGCCCTTTGGAATGGGTGGATCATCACAGCTTGGAGAGAATGGTGCTGCAGAAAGTGACCAGAGAATCTGGCCGACATTGAAAACTCCGAGAACTCTGCCAGACAGACACATAATCAGACTGCTACTAGTATCATTAGTATTGGGAATCTTCGCTGGCCGCTGCAGATGGCGACGGAAATCGTATGGGAATGCACCGAGTGCTGTGATGTCGGTTCTTGACTCAGCTTAACTCTGATCCTACCACGCAACTCTCTTACACACAGTCAATGATGTAAAAGGACTTTTAATCGATTTAAGACGCTTTGGACACACATTGAAGGCCAATATATTTATAGACCACTGGGCACTCAGTTGGTGATGAGGTCAGCATTGTGCTGGCCGTCTTTACTACCCAAGATATTTCTTGGTACCCATGTTAGGCGAGGTCGATCTGGGAGTCAAGATCAATTTTAATAGGCCGAATTCCCTCTCTTAAAAATGTCTGGCCAAATGTTATGTTCACAGTGTGTATGCAACATCAGAGCAAGATTAGCCTGTGACCATGCGCTGTCTGACTTCATTATTCGTCTTTTTTTTTTTGTATATTCATTTCTCCAAGCAATTGTATTCCGATTTGCGCAGCAAGACCCCAACCCATGTCAGCTACTGTACAGAATTCTTCTTCCCAAGTTTATTTTTATCCTAAAAGTAATTTATGGTCTCGCGACACTCTCTACATTGATTAAATGGCAAGAGGTTATTTTTTTCCTTTTTCCCTTCAAACCAGCTTGCAGAATGGGAAAGACCTTTCTCCAAGCCTTGGGCATGTTGGGGACTTAGCAAAACTTAGTATTACAGGACAATTTCATTTCCTTGAGACATACCGGGTATATTTTCTTTGTTGTTCGCATATCCTTTACAGGACATCGCTGACAACATCAGCATCTTTCAGCTGATTGTTGATTTCTTGGCAAGATTACGCTCAGTAGTTTGCCATTGCTTTCTGAGCGACCGGCTCACATACCCCGTAACTTACTGACGCGGAGAGAACCGCTACCGATTCTCGCGCACGTCACGTTACTCACGAGAGTAAACGGGATTACGGAGAAAGTCGTGTAATCCTTTGACCAGGGAGACGGCGCCGGGTATATAGTAAAAGATTAATAGTACAGGATCTTTTCATTTCATTGACCATGTTGGTATATGGTCAAAGTTAGTAATATAGAAGTGTATCTTTTTATTGACCATGTTGGTATATGGTCAAAGTTAGTAATACATAATTGTATCTTTTCATTGAGCATCGTGGTATATAGTCAAAGTTACTAAAATACAGAAGTGTATCTTTTCATTGAGCATGTTGGTATATGGTCAAAGTTAGTAATACAGAAATGTATCTTTTCATTGAGTGTTTTGGTATATAATCAAAGTTAGTAATAAAGAACTGTATCATTTTATTAAGCATGTTGGTATATGGTCAAAGTTAGTAATACAGAAGTGTATCATTTCGATGGAAATTTCATTGGAAATGAATGGGCATTATAACATCCGAGGAATATAGTATAATCCATTCTTGTGGCGAGAAAAATACAGCAAGGGGTAGCAATTATTATGGATATGGACAGATCAAAATCAATTAAAATATATTGGACTGTGTCAGACAGAATATTACTAGAAAAGTTTAGTGGCTGACCTTTCGATATCAACATCAAACACGTTTGTGCACCAACAATAGACAGCACGTGTACACCACGGAGGAGCAAATAGATCACCATGGTCTGGCAAGAATGGAGTGACGAGGGGATCTGGCCGATGCTCGACGCTTAGAGGAAAGGTGAGACGCACATATAATCAGATTGCTACTGGTACTATTGGGGTTGGAACTCTTCGCTGGCTTCTGAGGGTTGGGACGGAGCGCTTATGGGAATGCCCCGAATGCTGTGATGTCGGTTCTTAAATCAATCAATCAATCAATCAATCAATCAACAGACAGCAGTGGTGAATTTTATAATGATTTTGAGAATGCCTTCAAGAAGCAAGCACTCAGAATTGAATATCATAATGGATGATTTTATTGCAAGAGTTGGAAATCAACAGGACGGATGCATAGTAGGCAAGTATGAACTATGTGGGCAGAATTAAAGAGGCTGCAGACTTGTACAGTGGGCAAAAGAGCATGAGATAATTATTGGAAACACCTGGTATCAAAATCACCCAAGGAGATTACGGACAAGGAGGTGTCCTGACCATCAGATAAGAAATCACATTGATTACATTCTCATCAATAGAATATTTTGAAATGCCTTAAAAGTCGCAAAAACAATATCAAGCGCAGACTGCTACGTCGACCATAGTTTAATCATAAGCAATATACATATAAAATTAAAGAAGGTCAAATATACCCCAAGAAACACAAAATTTGATCTACTTACACTAATGAGAAGGGAGACATAAACAATAAATTCAACGTAGAGTAAAGAACAGATTTACTGCATTGTCCGATTGGAAAATATTATTTCCAGACGTCTGTAACCAATGGGAAATATTAAAGAAATCAGTCAACCAAGCAGCAGACACAACTATCCTAGAAGTGAAGATGATGGATGACGGAAGACATATAAGAACTCACGAAATTAGAAGAAATAACCGAAACAACCATGAAAAATATGAAGAGATTCACAGGAACATTAAGAAACTATGCAGAGGTAAAAGTAGCATTTCTTGAGGAACATTTCAGGGAAAGTAAAAACAAACACAACACATGGAATACCAAGTTAATGCACACAAGAATTAATACCATCACACATAAAAGAACACAGACATCAACCATCCACTCATCCATCCATCATGTGTCATGCCGATAAGCGACATGTTTTGCCATCTCACTCGATCACCAGAGTCATGGATCAGCTCCGTGTTCCTGTCTCGACCATGCCACATGGCCAAGCCATCCAGGTATTTACTTTTCGGTCTTCCCCTTGGTCTCTTCCCTTCGATCTTGCCAGTTGTCACCAAGTTCTCCAAGTCATTTCTTCTCATAACATGCCAAAAAAATGTTGACTGTCTACGTCTAATTAGTTTACGGTCTTCATTTGTTTCTTGAAGGACTTGTTCATTGGTTTTTCTGTCTGTCCATGGTATTCTTTGCATTTTCCTCAGAAACTACATTTCCAAAGCCATAAGATGTTATTCAGCTTGACTGCTCATTGTCCGCGCTTCACATCCATACAAAAGTAGAGGTTCTATGTAGCAGTTCAACACTCTTTTTCACGTTTCAATTGATATCGTTTTATTGGTCAGTATGTTTTCATCTTGTAAAAGGCTACTTTTGCAATGACAATTCTTGTTCTAATCTCTTCAAGGCATCTCCCATCAGATGTTATGACTGTTCCGAGATAACTGTACCGATTCACTTGCTTAAGAATATGCCCATTTACTCGTATATCACTTTGTGGTATTGCCTTCTTCACAGTGACGACTGTCGGATGTATGTTTGGGTCAACCCCAAAGAGATAGAGGATACTCACGTTCCTCCTTCCCAATGTGATCCTGCCCGTTCTAATTAATTTAGCTGTTACTGGCTCAGTGGCTTGAGACCATAAATAGAGTTTCGGAGAACCAAGGAATACCTCCAGGAAACCAAGGAAACGTTTTCTCTGAATACCCAAAATATCCTTTTGGTGGTTCATTACCTCTCTTCTCTCAACTAAATAATTATTAATCTAGGGTTGTTAATTAAAACAATTTTACTACGACAAGAGAACTCTCAAAAGAATTACCCTTATTTTTCATAATTTATGATAATAATTCATATATAAGAATGCGACAGCGAGGAGTGACGAGGGGATCTGGCCGATTCTCGACGCTTAGAGGAAAGACGAGACGCACATATAATCAGATTGCTACTGGTACCATTGTGGTTGGAACTCTTCGCTGGCTTCTGAGAATGGGGACGGAGCGCTTATGGGAATGTCCAGAATGCTGTGATTTCGGTTCCTAAACCAATCAATCAATCCTCTATATGAATAGAACTAAGTTATCAGGGATACCTGACCAATATTGGTAGAGAAAATCTACAGAAAGTTGCTTTGGAATAGTATTTGGCCTCACTATATCAGCTGCCTCACTCAGTCAAGATGCTACATTCACAAATTCAGGTCTGGATCTAGATATCTAGCCACTACCTGAAATTTCAGCATCAGTCATAAATCTAATGCTATCATCACTATGAATATCATAAATGAAACGCTGTAAACTTTTAAGAAAACCACAAAGAAAAATACATAAAAGAGTTGCTACCTTGGAAAATAAACAGTGTAATGAAAAGAGTCTTGGTGCTCTCAAATAGCTATCCACAACATACCTGGTTGTTCTCCATCCAATCCGTCATTATATGGCGCTGAAGGTTTAGACTAGCAGATACGCAGTGTCGTTTTCTCCCATGCCTGTCCTTCATGGTCTACAGGTTGAGTAATACCTTGATTGATTTGGAATTTGACAACTGTTTTCTCTCTTCTCTTCTGTACATAATTAGTTTCTCTAGATCTCCTTCCCTTACAAGAAAAAGGTCTCATACATTAAGAGTTTTTAAATCAATCCCCATTGCGATGAGTATTTGGTTACAAACAATGTAAGTACATTATGGTAACATCTCTTGCAGAACCTTCAGGTGAATTCTTTTCTCATCAAAAGATTCAAGGCGAGGATATTCCCTCCTCTTCACCAAGGATGTAATCTGACTTTACCTCATTTATTATCATCATCATCATCATCATCATCATCATCATCATCATCATCATCATCATCATCATCATCATCATCATCATCATCATTATGATCATCATTATCATCATCATTATCATTATCATCATCATCATTATCATCATCAATAAGGACACAAAACTATATGATTGTAACCGGAGTTATATGTAATACAGAGTGGTGTCGTTCAGGACACAGAACCATATGATTGTAATATGAGTGATATGGAATACAGAGTGGTGCCATCCTTAGGACACAAAACAATATGATTGTAACCTGAGTTGTATGGAATCCACAGAGGTTTCATGCGGTGGAGTGCACTAAATTATTAATTAGTGTATGGGTTGTCATTACCATGTTCTCTTCTGATAGACAGGACATTATACATAAAAGTGCCTTCCATAATTAGATTGATTGATGGTTCATATTCTTTCTCACCATGTCTCTTCATCTCACTCATTCTCATCATTCATCAGACATAATATTCATATGTTCATGGATGATAAGTAAGCATGCTGATGTGATTTTACAAATGATAAATTGATATATTTGATATCAGTGAAATTAAAAAGGAATCTAACTCATTTCAGCATCATTCATTAGACATAGTAATTGTATGGATGATAATTAGGCATAATTATGAGATTCACAAATGATGATTCCTCATATTTAACAATACTGAAATTACCCATGAATCACCACATGCATGCTCTCATCGAATACATAGAATTATGTGATACACCCAATCCACATGTATTCATCATGAATCATAACCACACTTGCAAGGGTGATGATTAGGCATTATTATGTACCTCAGAAATGATACATCCACATGTTTAACAACAATGAAAATACATTTGACTCATTACTTGGGTGCTTTAACCCAACACACAAAGATATAATACGTATATAAATCTATTTACATCTCATGTGCTAATGTGGTTTTCTGTTACACATTACACTAATTTCTCTTACCAGTGTTGGCACATGTAAATTAGTTTCTTCTTATTGAACGAAGTATTCTTAGCTTCCTAAATCTTAAGTTAATCACTGCTGATGTAGTTTAACTCCTTAAGTAATAAATTGTACAACCTAGGTCTAATGCTTACACATTTAATAAGTTGTTTAACTAGAAGAATCCTTTTCATGGTTTAACATCGTGTACAATTTATTCATGAACTACGACATCTGAATAAAGTACTTAGTCTCTCCTAATTAATTTCTTAAGGACTAACCACCTGGTTACAACTCATCACTTACCAACTTCTTCTTGGGAAAGGATCACTTACCAACGTAATAAAAATATAGCATTGTGCTTACCTTCATGTTCATTGAATGGCTTCAAACACGTTGACGACAGGTTTCAGGATCTTACTTGGATTCGGTTTTCCAAATGCGATGTCTGCTTGCAGGCTGATGCTTTCCTCATCTCACGAATAAGACTAAGTTATCATTTGTTAGTTTCGCCGTTTCATCCTGCTTAGTCTTGTAACGTTACAGCCAATCCAAAGTCTTCTTTCATCCTCTCTTCAGCCCAATGTCGCTGTTGGTTGGTGTTGTCGTAAAATGGGGTTGTATTGGGGAAAATATTATTCGCGCTTTTGACGGTTGTAAGAATTATGTCACATGGCTCTCCTCTAAGAAAGTTGTTCACTTGGAAAACTGTAGCTTTGAGCAACCGTAACAAGCTGATGTTTCCTCTGATCCGTTCTATTCTAATTCTTTTCTTCTTCCTCTGATTCTTGTACAGAATCTTCAATAGGATGTCTGCTGAGAAAGTGTCTGCTGAGAAAACATATGCGGAGCTAAAGAAAACTTTTTTTTTTGGATGTTGCCAGGAACCTGAGAGGTTGATAATCGCACCATATTGAAAAATGTTTCACATACAGGTGAAACTTGGACAGGAGGAAACTCTGTTACAACGTTCAGCTGTCTCCTGTCCATGTGAGATGCGAGAGAATTGAAGTTCGGAAGGTATCTTTGATAAAATCCGCAGAGTTATACAAAAGATCGAACATCCTTTTTAGTTCTGGGACATTCTTTAGCTTCTCCACATTGCCTTCATGAAGTTGCATTTGGTATTGAGCTATTGTGTGTCCCAAAAATTCTAATTGCCGGAACCCAATCTGGCACTTCTTTGGTCTTGTTGTCAACCCCACTTCTTTCAGGCGGTTGAACAGTATCTTTAATGTCTCAAGATGTTTCTCGAATGTTTCTGTACCAACAGGATTCCATCAATGACGTTGCTAAGACGTGGATGTTCCAATGGTCCTAATAGTTTCCTCATCATGCGAGGGAAAACACTAGGCGCATTGCTTAATCCGAAAGGAAGAACATTGAATTCGCAGTGTCCATCCGGAGTGCTGAAGGCTAACCACGGTCTTACTTCCTTTTTCACTGGGATATGATAATTTCCTTTGCTGAGATCTATCTTTGTGAAGTATTTTGCTCTGTTGAGGCTGGTGAAAAGTTGATTCTGATCTGGTAGTGGTTCCGGTTGAAACTCTGTTACAACGTTCAGCTGCCTATAATCAATGCAAAATGTATGTTCACCACTGGGTTTCCTCAATAGAACTACACTTGCATTATAAGGAGATTCAGAGGGTGATGTTATCCCAGCTGAAAGCAGGTGTTGAATTTCAAGTTTGAGAGGTTTGGCTTTGGCATATGGAACAGGGTAGGTTTTGACTCGAACAGGTGTTGGGTCCTTCAACTTCATGTCGAATTCGACTAGATCTGTCAGTCCTGGCTTGTCTGTTAGTATATCTGCATAATTCTCTGAGCACTCTCGAATCTGCTGCTGCTGACCCGTCGTTAATGTTGGGCTAATGTCCACATCTCGATAAGTCTATTTGAATAGCAGAGGATACTCAACTCCCATTGATGTTCTATGTTCAACTTCTGTAACTACAGCCATTGGTATCAAATGTATTGTGTCGGTGGCGGGTCTCTCGTTGTACTTTCGTAACAGGTTGAGATGAAAGATTTTATCTTGACCCTTTATAGAGATCTTGTAGTTTGTTTTGGAAATTTTCTCCTTGACTACATAAGATTCTTTCCAACCGATTTGCAACTTGTTTTGACTTGTGTGGAGAAGCACTAGCACCTTCTCTCCCTCCTCTAACTCTCGATATTTTGCTTTCTTTTTCGAATGTTTGTCCATTCCACGCAGTGTTTGTCCATTCTACACCGTATAGATTGGTTGTAGCTAATTTCCAGCCAAGTTAAAGTCGTTGTTTTAACTCTTTCACATATGCGACTGCAGTCACAACAGTTTCATCAACTTAATCATTAGTCCATGTACGAAGTAAAGCTTCCAATGGTCTCTTGATTGGATGACCGAACAACAATGTTGCTGGTGCAATTCCCGTAGGTGTGTGCGGTACTTCACGGTACGCAAAAAGTTCTGCCGGAATGCATGTATCCCACGCCTCTGGTTTTTCTTGAGCTAGTTTCTTCAAGATGGTTATTAGGGTCCTATTAAATCTTGCCACAGCTCCATTTGAAGCAGGGTGATATGGAGAAGTGTGTATCTGCCTAGACTGGAATAGTCTAAAGATTTCCTCCATTGCTTTCCTTGCGTTCCGTTATCAGTTAGGATCCAGATTGGAAATCCTAATCTGGTAAATATACCAACTAGAACTTCTGCCACATGCTTGGAATCACTCGAGGACATAGGTACGGCTTCGGTCCACATTGAGCATGTATCCACTAGTGTTAGTATAAATCGATTCTTTCTCTTTGTCTGGGTGAGAGGTCCGACTATGTCCACAGCCACTTTCTCGAATGGTGTGATAGTGATTGGCATTTCCCCTAATGTCGATGGTGGTTGTCAGAATCTCCCTCGTCATCGCCTGGCGACGTCTAGTACGACCGTGAACTCAACTAGCAGCTACTACGCAGTGTATGGCAAGTGGTCAGCGTGCCGCATGAAGCGGACGAGAACTAAAAAAAGGGCCAACAAGAAACCATCGCTGGTAGCTCAGACTGCCGACGACTTCGAGACTGGACGGACGTGGAAGAAAGTGGTGCATGCATTTGATGTATTATATTCAATGCTTGATGTACGAAAGCTTGTATGCTCTGTAGAGACTGAGTGAGTATACTATTCTATGCATTGATGAACTTGTATGTTGTAGATATGCATCTGTTAATGACATTGTGAGCGCAGCATGTTATGAAGAGTGATTAAAATGCTTCGGTTATGTTACCGTGTGTTTCGTACAATCATTCGTAGTGTATGATTGTGTTTCACTCCCTGTCAGAAAACACGAGCCATTTTCAGTAATAAGTAAGACCCTGACAGTGGTGTCCAGTGTTTTGGGGCTACTCTCTGACGTTCTGGGCATGACTTGACATATCGTTGGATGTCCGTATTCCTTCCCGGCCAGTATTAGTGTGTTGAGATTCGTTGCGTTATTGCGTTGATTCCCATGTGTCCGCTGAAAGGCATACTGTGTCTCATCTCTAGGATTTGCGTTCTGAAAGTAGTTGGTACAAAGAGGTGTGAGTACTCCTGTCCGAACTTTCCTGCCTTCCAGTAAACAATTCCGTTCTTTATGTAGACATTACCTTTCCTGGGAGGTGTATGCGATTTTGGCAACTTACGAAAGCAAGTTCCAAGTAAACTATCTGTTGTTAGGGCTTATTTTAAAACCTCGTTTTGAGGATTTGCAGGTGTCGTTGTCGTTGGAGTTTTATTTGCTTGTTGGCGTGTAGTCACCGGTAATGCTATCCTCGGTTCTAATGGTTCTCCTAAAAAGACATATCGACAACCGAGCATGACAGGAAAGACTGGGTCTTCAATTACTGCTGCTCTGATTTATCTCGTGACATAGCGTGAAGTTATGTTAGCCCTGGCCACAGGTAGGGTCTTAGGTACGGAATGTTTCAGAAATCCCTGAATTTCAACGGTTTCATCTGTAACTTGCTCTGGGTTTACCAGTGAGGCTTGTACAATTGCGTCGAAAAATAAACCTGTGTCATAGATGCATTGCACTGTCCATTCGTTCAGGTTGACAGATTCTATGACTTGCAGTTCTTAGTTGGTGTTCTGATGCATCTCTTGGTTGGAACGATCCTTCAGGTTCACCCTCGCTGCTTCAGGATTTACAATAAAGGCTGTGGTAGAAGTTGGAGGTTTCTTTCTGCAATCCTTTGTGTAGTGAGTATGAGTTGCAGTAGTCTTCTTCTCCCCTTTCTCCTGCTGGTTCTGAGTTGTAGTAGTCTTATTTGATCCATTAGATCGATTTGGTTTGCTTGATTTCGGTCCTTCCTTATCTTTGGTCTTCTGGGGGAACTCGCGAGGAAGATTGTTGGTAGTTCGTTGATTACCTCCCGCGTCTTTCTGTGACTTTTCATATCACTCCGCCAAAGTAATGATAGACTCCAATCTCTCAGCTCTATTTTGTGTTAGAAATGTTCTCATGTCCTGAGACATATTCTCTTTACATTGATCTATTTGAAACATTTCTTGTAGATCTTGATACGTTTCCTCAAATCTAGACATGATACGCCATTTGTTTAGGTAGGATTTCAACAGTTCTACATGTTGAGAAAAGCTCTCTCCGGCTTCCTTCCGAGCAGTCCTGAACTGTGTCTTGTAGTTCTCTACATTTATTTCAAATCTGGCTAATAAAGCTTTCTTCAGTATTTCATAATTGTCCAACTCCCCCGTGCGTATCCTAGAGAATACTTCGTAAGCGATTCCGCGAAGTCCTTGCGATAGTTTAACTGACAATTTTGTCTCCTCCAATGCGCACATCACACACATGCTATCGAATCTTGACAAGTAATTTTCAATTCTGTCCGCCTGTTCATTGAAGGGATCTACCGGAAAAGACATGGCATTAACTTGAACTGAAGCTGCTTCACTCTATGGTTCAGCTGAAGATCTAATTTGATCTGTTGTGGGGTTATGTTGGTTCATGATTTCCATTCGTCGTAACTCTGTTTCATTGTCAAGCCTCCTGATTCCCAGTTCATGTTGTCGTCTTCTTTCTTCTTGTTCTCTGTTTGCCTGTCTATTTTCTAATTCAACTTGTAGTCTTCTTTCCTTAATTTCCTTCTCAGCTTCTAGCCGTCTTTCCTCCTTTTCTTTCTCAGCTTGTAGCCGTCTTACCTCCTTTTCCTTCTCAGATTGTAGCGTCTTTCCTCCTTTTCCTTCTCAGCTAGTAGCCGTTCGTGTTTCTCGAACTCCGCGCTAACATATTGTGCTAAGGCCTTACCTGTTAGGTCGCATTGCTTGCCTGTCTCCTTGAAAAGGTTCCTCAGTCAGGCTGTGTCTACCATTCTTACCTTTTTCTTGTCTTCTCTAAGCGTAATTACACTTATATACCTGGAGAATAGAGTTTAAGCAAAGCACAAATGTCTAGTTAAGGTGTTCTACCTAACTTTACCTATATCTAGTGATACGATAACATCTGACTAGGTGAAAGTTACTATTCCAACCTGCTTTATCCTACTTTCTGTACTCTAGTTCCTTCTTCCCAATGTGATCCTGCCCGTTTTAATTAATTTAGTGGCTTGAGGGCATAAATAGAGTTTCAGAGAACCAAGGAATACCTCCAGGAAACCAATGTAAAGTTTTCTCTGAATACCCAAAATATCCTTTTGATGGTTCCTTGCCTTTCCTCTCTTAACTAAATAATTATTAATCTTTTTTTTCCGCGTTTCCATCCTGTTTTAGGATATTGCTGTCAACACCAGCATCTTTCAGCTGTATGTTGATTCCTAGGCTATATTACGCTCATCAGCACGCAACGACTTTCTGAGCGACCAGCTCCATACTATCATAAGTCTCTCGCGCGACTCGAACCACTTCTAATTCTCCTGCGCTATTCGGCATTAACGGAGAAAGCTGTTAACACCTTGGCCAGGGAGCCGCAATTATTAATCTAGGGTTGTTAATTAAAACAATTTTACTACGACAAGAGAACTCTCAAAATAGAAAATGACCCTCATATTTCATAATTTATTACACAAAAATGATGCTATTGATTATTAATGACATAAAATTACAACAATCATTTCATTACAACAACAACAACAAACAAAAACAAACAAGATCATATACATGTACATCCTGCATGTCATAGAAAGATAAGGGAAGACCGCAATCCAGCAAACCAAATGGATCTAATGGATCAAATAGGATCCCTACAACTCAGAACCAGCAGGAGAAAGGGGAGAAAAAGATCAACATCATATACATCAGACCGTTTTCCGCCTTGCACGAAATATTATCACCGTTTCGGCCTGCTTAGGCTTGTGGCGTAACAGCTAATCCAAAGTCTTCTATCATCCTCTCTTCGGCCCAATGTCGCTGTTGGTTTGTGTTGTTGTAAAATGGGGTTGTAGTGGGGGAAATATTAATCGCGCTTTTGACGGTTGTAAGAATTATATCACAACGACCATAATATGTCGACATCAACGGGTTGCCTAAAAACCAAAGATGGCAAAATCATGATAGAAAAAGATAAGATTTTACACGCGTGGTCAGATCATGTGAAAGACCTTTATGATGATACGAGAGAAGAACAGTATTATATTCGGAATAATAATGAAGGACCATCAACTTTGAAGATGGAAGTTCAGAATACTCTTAACCATATGAAAACTGGTAAGACCCCGGGTCCAGACAATATCACAACAGAAATAATAAATGCCTTAGAGGAATATGGAATAGACCAGGTCACCAGACTGTTGAACACAATATACCACACTGGTCATACACCTTCTGACTTATGTAATTCTATATTTATTGAAATCCTGAAGAAATCGGGAGTCTTAGAATGTGATCAACATAGAACAATTACTATAATGAGCCATATCACGTAGATGTTTCTAAGAATCATCATGCAGATAATTAGGAAGAAAATAAAACTTAATATCGGAGAAGAACAATGTGGGTGTGTAGAAGAAATGGTACATTAATTGCTCTATATATGCTAAGAACAGTAATTGCAATCTCTATAGAAGTAAGCAAAGACCTACATCTGTGATTTATTGACTACACAAAGGTTTCGATAAAGAGAGACATGCAGATCTACAAGTTAATAGGAAAGACCTTATACCTGTACAACACATATTTTGGAAACAACAAGCTTCCATAAAGATTGATAATGAAGTAGGTTAATATCAGCCTATTAAGAGATGTGTGCGACAGGGTTGTGTAATGTCTCCATATCTCTTTCCCTATACAGTGAAAATATTTTCAGAAATTTAGGAAATATGAGAAGAATCACCATTGGAGGGCGTAAATCAATAACATTAGAAATGCGGATGATACAGTATTGACTGCAGACAATTAGCATTATCTGCAACATTTAGTAGATGCGGTTGTTGTACACTATGAAAAACAAGGGTTAGAATTAAATTGTAAGAAGACACAGATTATGGTCGTCAATAAGAAGAAGAAAATACCGCAATGTAATATACAAATAAATTGGAATATACTTAAACAAGTGTATCGGTACAATTATCTCGGAAACATATATTGAAAACAACAAGCTGCCATCAGAATTGATATTACACTAGTTAAATATCAGCCTATTAAGAGAGGTGTGAGACAGGGATGTGTAATGTCTCCAGATCTTTTTTCCCTTGTACAGTGAAAATATTTTTAGAAATATAGAAAAGAATCAACAATGGGGGACGATACATCAATAACATTAGATATGCAGATGATACAGTCTTGATTGCAGACAATGAACAGGACCTGCAACATTTAGTGGATGCGGTTGTTGCACACAGTGAACAACTAGGGTTGGAATTAAACTGTAAGAAGACACAAATTATGGTCGTCACTGGGAAGAAGGAAATGCCACAATGTGATATACGAGTAAATGGACATATTCTTAAACAAGTGAATCGGTATAGTTATCTCGGGACAATCATAACATCTGATGGGAGATGCCTTGAAGAGATTAGAATAAGATTCACGATGGCGAAGGTAGCCTTTTGCAAGATGCAAAATATACTGACAAATACAAAGATGGCATTTGCAATGAGAATAAGAGTGTTAAACTGCTAAAGAGAACCTGTACCTTTGTATGGATGCGAAGCTCGGACAGTGTGCAAACAGGTTGAAAAACATCTGATGGCAGAGGAAATGTGAGTAGTAAGTAAGGGGGGTTTCCCCCTATTTCCGAATTAGATTAAAGAATATTTCCTTATATAGCTCTATTTGACGTCACACAATCCTGTTAAAAATTGATCCGGAATATTTCCTTCTATAGCTCCATCTGACGTCAATTTTCAAGGGATATGACCCATGAATAACCACTTGACTGGATTTTGGCAATATTACACTCCTTTAATAATCTTAAAATTCCGGGCGGCGATGTGCGGGCGCTTGCACGCTCGCGTGCGTGTGCTTGTGAGCGAGTGTACTAGGATTACAGTGCTCGTCCTCAGGGTGGGGGAGTGGTTGTGGAGTGGATGTAAGACGGGTTTTCGTTGTTAAGGAGGTGGTTATATGGTCTGTAGAGACTATTAATGGCTAATGCACAATCATCATACCAGTTACACATATTCAAATGAAAGACCGTAATAAAGTAAACGCGGTGGCGTGAGGTAGGCGCTTCGTGGTTAGGATGTGTGACTGTTGGTGGTCTAAGGGTAATGTATCAACAGTATGTAAAGGTGCTGGCATGGGTATGATAAGTGCCTTAGGTCTATTTGGTCATCCCACAAAGTACACTTGTTCTTGTAGGGAGGTGTTGTGTTGAGGTGACAGGTTGGAATCTTAGGCGGTAACTATATTTTCCTCATAACTCCATATTATCCTATCTCGGGTGAACAAATTAGGTACGCTCTTTTTTCCCCCTATTCTTCATCCTCCTCCTCTTTCGTCCTCCAGCATTCTTCCTCCTCATGCATTCTTCTTCTTCCTCCTCTTGTATTCTGGAGAACCTCCTCCGGCATTCTTCTCCCTCCTCCTTCTGCATCCTCCTTCTCCTTCATGCTTCTTCATCCTCTTCTAACTATCTCCTTACCTCCGTTTACTCCTCTTTCCTCCTCCGCCTCCGACATCGTCTTATTACTGCATTATTATTCCGCCTCTTCTTCCTCCTCCTCCTGCATTCCTGGCATCCTTGTACATTCTTCTTCTTCCGCTTCCTCCTACTCCCCCTGCACTATTCCCCCTACTCCTGTCTGACTCTTCCTCCTGTCTCCTCTTCCTCCTACATCCTTACCGCCTCTACTCCTCCTCTTCATCCCTCTGTCTCTACTAACTGTCTCCTCACCTGTCTTCTCTTCCTCCTACCTCCATCCCTCCTCAGATTACTACTAATACTACTTCTACCACCACCACCACCACCACTTCCACCACCACCACCACCACTACTGCAGTTACTACTCTCACCCGCTCTCTCATTCCGTGATTCTAATTCTTGTCGTATACTGTTAGTTGTTAGCCTAGTTATGTGACCAACCTATTTTCACTTGTTGTTTTCTAATTAAATATATCGCTGCTATAACCCTGTAATATAATTTTTCACAAGCGTAACATCGCGGTAAATATTTCTCGTCGACAATTAAAGTTTGACACCGCCTCATGGATAATTTGTTCCTCGCTGGTACTAAATCCTACTTTTTCATCGACCCATTGTGACGTCACCACCGGAACACAACAAACTAAAATAAAAAGGCATGACAGCAGTGTAAGCGGTCTGTTTGATAGTCAGCCCAACAAGAGAAGGGACCACTGGGTCCTACGGCATGGCAAAATTGCAGCAACCTCAACATTGAAACTAAATCAACGTGGGAGAAGAAATATACTACATGCTATTCGCCGTATTTTCGAGGCTTGGATCCTTAACTCTGTGTTGGAAGCGTCCTGTTCGGATGATGGTAAATAGAATATTTATTTTAAATTTTAGTTTAGTCTGTGAGTCTTTTTCCCAGAACAAGTGTTGGTAAGTCGACTTGTTGAACACATGTGGTGAGTTCTTAAGAAGTTAATTATAATATATTTAATTGTTATAGTTATAGATAACTATACATTAAGAACAATCATAGTGAGTTTATTTTTCTCCCAAGTAAACAACTGATTTAATGTATAAGCATTAGTCCAAGTTGTACATTTATTTCTTAAGTATGTAAATCAGTAGTGATTTAGAGTGGTGAGTTCTTAAGAAATTAATTTATTAGAAACTAAATAATATTATATTCAGTTATCATAGTCATAGATAACTGCACATTAGGAGAAAATTACAGTGACTTTTATTTTCTCCTAGCTAAAAAACTTAGTTAATGTAAGCATTAGACTGAAGTTGTACATATTTCTTAAATAGTCAACTCATTCAGTAATGATTTAGGATTTAAAACTAGTTTACCTGTGCCAGCACTGATAGAGAAATTAGTGTAATGTGTGGATTTGAGCACATGCAAAAACAAATAGTTTTCTTGTATTTCATGAACACATGGGAACCAAAACAAGTTCTATAGGTATCATAATTAGTGTGATGTTAAAACAAACATGTGGTAAGGCAAATATATTTGCATGGTTGTCAAAAATGTGGAATAATTATATTTGTGCCACATAATAGTGCGTAATCAACCGCCATACAAGTATGATTATGATTCATAATGAATGAATGCAGTTGAGTGTATCACATAAATTGTATTATTTGATGAAAGCATGTGGTGACTCATGAATTTAATTTTGCTAAATCCTTGGTGAATTTTATAAGTATGCCTAAAGATCTCATAAGCTTATGTCATTGAAGAGCATGCTTGTGTCATGTGTGTTTCATTATTGTTAAACAGATGTGAATGTATCATTTCAAAAAATGTGGTTACATCTGTGAATTTATCATGTGTAAAACACATACATATACTAACTGTCATTCCTACAGATATGATGTGTCTGATGAGTGATTGTGAAAGGAGATATTTCATTGTGATATCAATGATGTTAAACATTTTAAGTTATCATTGGGAAATCACATAAGTTTAATTACCCACTTTACATGCAAGTATGAATGATGTTTGAGGAATGATTCCTGAATGATCATCCATGCATTCAAGTGATGTCTGAGATGAGTGAATTGACCCCACATGCACAGATGGATATTGTGACTGATGCATGAGGAGTGTGAAGAAGAAGAGAATTAACAATTATCAACATCAGGTAAATGAGCCTTTGCAGAATGAGGCACTCATCGCGGTCGCTGATAAGACTCACTATTACTGGCCATTTCTCAAGCCTCTTGCACCCTCACGACCAAGGTTTGTGCAATGTCCTGTGTCCGTCTTCGTGCTGGTCGACCAGAAGACACCATGCCTTATATCACTGTTCTCTTCAAGCCACTGTGACATTTAATGTGGCCAAAGTATGTGAGTTTTCAAAACATAATACTGTTTACAAACCAGTTTTCTTCGATATTCAGGTCTTGTAAAGTTTCATTATTTTTCAACTTCTCGGTCCACGATAATCTAATAATTTTTTTTCTCTCTGTGTAGCAAGATTGGTGGGGATGTCTGCAAAGATGCCACCACACAGTACTCAGAAAACTGCCTATCTATTCATATTCTTTTAAAGTTCAAACATCCCCATGGGTCTCGACATCTGCATGGTTATGTATTATGTAATCAGCTCCTGACAGTAACAGGACACAAGAAAAGCGTTCAAATTATTAAAAATAATTTAACTGAGGCCCTTGCTCAAATTTTGAACCAACGTGTATATTTGAATATTACAGAAAATAGTTGAAGGTAGGAGGTCCTGGATGAGGATATGAGTTAGCTCTGTGGGATTTGTCATCATGAACCACAAGAGAATCACTGTCAATAGTCCGTTATAGTCTAGGAGGACAGACACCATTCACCTGGTTTGAGTTTCGTCTTTCTCCTTGATGACACGGCGAACTGTGAAATTGCAGTCAAGTCCTATTCGATGTTCGAAACAGTTTGGGACTCATCAGGGCTTCAGGTTGGGTATTTTTACACGAATATTCAATAGATGAAAGTCTCAGTCCAACTGATTCGATAATAAGACTATGGCGTGTATGTCACTACTAAACAACAGATTTCTGTCCTTGTCGTAAGGATTCTGGAACTGTTCATTCTTATTCCATCATAGTCTTAACTATTCAGATTTTATCACACCAAAAGACTTGATGGTTCTGGCGTGGTCAAGTCAACTTGATTGATTGATTGATTGATTGATTGATTTAGGAATCGACATCACAGCATTCGGGGCATTCCTATAAGCGCTCCGTCCCCATCCTCAGCAGCCAGCGAAGAGTTCCAACACTAATAGTACCCGTAGCAATCTGATTATATGTCCGTCTCGCCTTTATTCAGAGCGTTGAGCGTCGGCCAGATCCCCTCCTCACTCCTCGCTGTCTCATTCTTGCCAGACCATGGTAATCCATTTGCTCCTCCGAGGTGTGCACGTGCTCCCACAAGGCCGCAACCACAAGTTCTGCAGAGCCAGCCAATCTGCCCGCCTGTTCATTTCCCAGCACACCGGTATGCTCCGGAGAAAAGATCCAGGCGATGCTTGTCACTCGTGACCTCCGAAGAGAAGCAAGCCACTCCGCACGAACCCTGCCCGTCCTCACCCTCGTCAGCATGCTTTCTGAGTCAGTTACAATCACGATGTGTGTGTGTGTCGTATTCTCCATCCAGCGGAGAGCCGCAGTGACCGCCTCCACCTCCATTCTTAAGCTGGATGTTGTGGTATCAATGCCAGGCTCTCTTGCCCCAAACGTCGACCATTGGCTTTGGCTATGAACCCCCAGCCACTTTTATCACCTCTTGACACCGAACCATCTGTGTAGATAATCACATTACCCGAGTGAGCATTGTCCTGAATTAGTTGCTGGATTTCCACTTCCGTGGCCCCTGCTGGCCACTCCCTGCACTCCCGGCTCAATGTGATTATAACTCTGCACAATTCTGACTGCTCCGCTGGCACTCTGACCCACTCCTCTCCCCGCCTAATGTTCTCCAATGGGCACACCTGTCTGATCGTATCCTCTGACTGAGCCATGCATGATTTCCCTCTTATCAGTCGCTGACCCTTAACTGCGTCCAGCGCCTCATGCAGTGGGTGGTCTGTGTCTGCAGCTACTCTGAGGTATGCCTTCGCCTGCATCACCTTGAGCCTACCAGCAACACTCGGCAGACCAAGGATGTAACGCATACACACTACTGGGGTGTCTCTAGTGCATCCCAGAATGACCCGCATTCGTTTTGTATGCGCTCTAACTTCACCAGCTGACTCTCTGAGACAGTGAGCAGACCTAATCCATAATCAATTACTGAGAGGATAAAGTGTTTGTTTTTTATTGACCGGGACAGGCAGAGAGACACAGCTTCCAAAATGGGTACCAAGAAAATTCTTGGGAAATGAAGACTGGTCTATAAAGATATGAGTTTAGCACCATATACTAAATATGCCTTTAGGCATATAAAGGATCATTTATTTACTGTTAGAAGACAGGTAAAGGATCATTTATTTACTGTTAGAAGACAGGTGCCGGATCATTTATTTACTGTTAGAAGACAGGTGCCGGATCATTTATTTACTGTTAGAAGACAGGTGCAGGGTTATTTATTTACTGTTAGAAGACAGGTACAGGATCATTTATTTATTGTTAGTAGACAGGTTTATGGTCGTTTCTCTACTGTTAGAAGACAGGTGCACGATAATTTATTTACTGTTAGAAGACAGGTACAGAATTATTTATTTACTGTTAAAAGACAGGTACAAGATCATTTTTTTACTGTTAGAAGACAGGTACAGAATTATTTATTTACTGTTAAAAGACAGGTACAGGATCATTTATTTACTGTCAGACGACAGGTGAAGGATCATTGATTTACTGTTAGAAGGCAGGTAGAGGATCATTTATTTACTGTTAGAAGACAGGTACAGGAGCTTTTATTTATTGCGAGAAGACAGGTGCCGGATCGTTTATTTACTATTAGAAGACAGGTGCAGGGTCATTTCTTTACTATTAAAAGACAGGTACAGGATCATTTATTTATTGTTAGTAGACAGGTTTATGGTCGTTTCTCTACTGTTGGAAGACAGGTGCACGATAATTTATTTACTGTTAGAAGACAGGTACAGAATTATTTATTTACTGTTAAAAGACAGGTACAAGATCATTTTTTTACTGTTAGAAGACAGGTACAGAATTATTTATTTACTGTTAAAAGACAGGTACAGGATCATTTATTTACTGTTAGAAGAAAATTTAAAAGTATGTTTAAATGAGCGTATGTTGTTAGAGACATATTTTATAGATCAGTCGGCACTCGAAGAGTGATGTGGTCAGTCTCGTGCCTGTCACTATGCAACAGATGAGCCATTTTGTCTCCCATTGAAGCATCTTCCGTATGTGGTAAACGTATGTGGTGCATGATCCGCTTCCGGTCTCTAAATTGTGTTGGGTATGTGACACTAGCTCATCTGAGACCAGATAGGTATCGCTGAGTCATCTGATCAATATCATGCTGCCCGTGTTTACTGTCCAGGACATTTTCTGGCGCCATTCTAAACTCTGTTGATTTGGGAGACCAGATCGGAGACAACTATTCCCGCTTGGAATTCGATGGAAATTCGAACGCTTGACCACTGGGTCGGAATTCAAGCATCTAGCCACTGCACTACAACAGCGCACTATTGTTTCATTTATTATGATATTCTCTGTGGTGAAGGGGTTATGAATGCAATTCGTAATCCCTCATTTTCTTATGTTGCATGTCACGTACATTACGCTGCACTCAACACCAGCATTTTTCAGCTGCTATTGATGTTCTAGGCAAGTTTTTACGTTCAGTAGTTTGCCATTGCTTTCTGAACGACCGGCTCACATACCCCGTAAGTTACCAGCGCGGCGCAATCCGCTGCCGAATGTCGCGCAACTATTTTCCTTACGTGGACATACGGGATTACGAACAACGTCATACCGCGTTCGAAACACAGCTGCGTGCGATTTGGAAGCAGACCGCATTGCGTTTGGTTTTCATCACAAACAGTGAAAAATGCTGAATTGACTGTGACGTATTGTTAAGGATATGCAACAAACTATTATTTTTATATATTTTGACATGTATGGTTACATTGACCGGCTTCTATGTACCCCTTCCAGTCTGCGTGCTTCATTGACGCACTTGCGGGAGTAGCAGTGGAAATTCTGCAGTGGACACAAGATGTATAGGGTCATATCTCTGCAGGCCGGGCGACACTTGATCATGGTGCTTCTGCGACTGCTCTCAAGTGTCCGAGGTAAGGTGGTAGCTGTGTGAATAAACCATTCTGTAATATCGATTCTCTTTCATGAATAATCATTACAGTTCACAGAAATTTAACATACGACCATATGCAGAACACTGGAAGCGACAACAGACAGGAAATTTTGAAATAATCTGATCAAAGGCAGCAACGCTTAGATAATACAATCTCTAAGATAACATTGAGACAAGAAATTGTTGCCACACGAAGGAGTGACGTTTCTCTGGCGACAGTGTGACACGCCTCACCCTCCTACCGACACTGAAGACGAATAGAACAATTCTTGTTATACGGAATGTCTGACGTATAGCTTGCTTAAGAAATAAAAAACATTGTAACATAGAATGTCTTGAATTGTAACAGAGGCCTCTCGGATGTAGTTGTATGTGATACGGAAACAAAGGGAGATTAAGAACATAGGCCACCCGTTGTCGAACATGACAAATCACAAGGCGATGCTAATAATGTCACTGAGTTCAGCTTTTTCCTGTACATTTGCTCGTCGTAAACATTCCGCTGTTGGGTAAGCAACGACACTGTCAATATGAAGTTATCTGATTGCACGCCACGTATTTGCCAGTCTATGATTCTCGTAGTTGCCACGTATTTGCTAGTCTATGATTCTCGTATTTGCCACATATATGCCAGTCTATGAGTCTCGTATTTGCCAGTCTATGAGTCTCGTATTTGCCAATGTACGAGTCTCGAATCCTTAGAATGTATAGCCGAGACATAGGGTGCGTAGATTTTACTGATCTAAAATCTATACATATGCAAGATTTTCATACAGCTCTTAAACTTCCGACAAGCTAATGGAGGGTAGCGAGGTCTTTCCCTGCACACGTCAGTTTGGTCTAGAACGTTGACTTCTCGTTCAGAAAGCAATGGCAAACTACTGTTGGTAAAATTGCCAAAAAATCAACCTGGAGTTTGAATTGATTGCAACGTCCTCTAATGGCTAGGCATTTCTGTTTAAACGAAGCTGGCACAGTTTATTATTAGGAAAGATACAACGAGAAAAATTCCTAGAACGCTTCCGACATCCTAAGTGCACAATAGTACTTGAAGCAGGTAAACATAACAGAGAATTTAACATGGAACACATTTGAAATGTGGCAAATATTAAGAATACCTTTGCGACATTTACAACAGTCTCACAGAAATGTTACAACCGGACTACGCCGTGTGGTTGTTTACAACACAAGAGCTGTGTCGTATTGCTTGTGTTGTTAAAACCTAGTCAATTCCTGGTACACGTGCAATGAAACAAAATATGTAACAACTGTTGCAGACATGCTCTGCTACTGTTTCTTTAAAAATTATTTTAAATAAAATCGCCTACATTGCACCGGGTTATATCCTATATGGCTCGCTCTCTCGTCTCACTAAACACGAACTCCATAGCTCCAGCGACGACCCCCATGAGTCTTTGAATAGTCTCATGACTAGTTGCAATGCTATGCAAGCGTGCTGAAGCTGACACCAGTGCCAGACAACCGTTTGTTCCCGAATCTGTGATTCCATGCGGCATTGTTAGTCTTTTGTCTAGACTGACATGAAAATTGCCGCATGACTAGCTGCTAAAGCAAATAAAGCTCGTCCACATACACCAATCCACCACACACATAAAAACATTGCATACACATACACACACAAAGCACATACACGCACACACAAAAACCATACGCATACGCTACGCGCATGCTAACACCGCACACATGACACAAAGTGAGAAGCTATTATCAGTTGCTGTGTGGTATTGATCGTTGTCGATATAGTGAATTCCGGAGTGTCATCTATTTCATGATTTCTGGGTGTCTTCACGTTTTCAGAATATCAACTGTCCCATCTTGTTGTTATCTGCTCCGTGGCGAAAAAGACGCAGATCATAATCCTGCATACCCGCGTTGAAACAGCTGTGTTGGTCTTTGTATTAAATGGTATTAAATGGTTCAGAAAGCAGTGGCAAACTACTGAAAGTAAACTTGCTAAGGAATCACGAACAACCATAGAATGTTGAAGTTGACTCCTACGTCCTTTAAAGGATATGCAACAACAACCTTGTTGTTGCGTGAACTCACCTCGTCATTCGTATTATTGTTACTGCTTTTACCCTGTGGAGAGTTGTCAATTTTGTCTAAGTAATCAGTGTTATTTTGCAGGCAGTTATATAGTGTATGGCTTGGGCAATAATTGTATAGTAACGACTTCCTTAACAGAAAGAAAAATCAGCGTTACAACCATCAGTCACACTGCAGGCTTGTGCTGGGAGGAATCCTGGAGGGCTAGAGAAATAAAGGCTTCTTGTCCGAGTAGTCGCCACGCTTTGTGCAGGTTTATGATTGTTTTATTTAAATATTACGATTGCAACTGCGATATATAAATTACCCCAGAAGAAACAGTTATTAGATGAGGTGTCCTGACGTTCTGCAGCGGTAGAAGGGTGGTTAGTGCGCCTGCCTACCAAGTCAGTAGTCCAGGTTCAATCCCCAGGAGAAGCATTACTTTTGCCTTGACAAATACGGCTCTGGGGGTCGGTCCAGCCTCATAAAGCCTGGTCTCATGTACATTTCGTATAATTCTCTGAGAAGGATAACTTCGAGGAAGGCAACTAGACACCGCGCCTCATGGTGCCGTGTCCAAGAAAATGTGATAATTATTCAACTCTCTAGCGACATTTTCTGTTTTTGCTTTCCTTTACCCTTAGCCTATAAGCCGCGGTAGCTCAGTGGACGACACTCTCGTCTGTCGATCCGGTGATCCTGTTTTCGAATTCCATCGCGGCATGAAAGATTCTTATAATATAGTAACATATAAAGGCAGGAAATCAGTCCCTTTCCAAGTAACATCTGGCTTGAAACAAGGTGATGCATTATCTGGCTCTTCAATCTGGCTCTAGAAAAAGTTGTAAGAAAGATGAAGGAGGAATGTGATATTGGAGGAACATCCAGACTGCTTGGTTATGCAGATGATATAGATATTATAGGGGAAAATGAAAAAAATACGTTGGAAATATTGACTCACTTAAAGGAAAAAGCCCAACAGATGGGGCTGGTTATCAACCAAGATAAGAATATATGGTAATTTCAAGAGAAGGAATGGCTAAAGAAAAGAAAGCAATGGCAAACTACTGAACGTAACACTTGCCTAGTACATCAACAGCAGCTGAAAAAGCTGGTGTTGACTGCAACGTCCCGTAAGGGATACGCAACAACAAAAAATGGCTAAAAACTCTGGCCACATACAAGTAGATAATATGACCATTAAAAGAATTGAAACATACAAATACCTGTGTACAATCTTCAACTGCTCCAACATCATAAGGGAAGAAATACAAACTAGAATCAATTCTGGAAATAAGATATACTATGCACTACAACATCTACTAAAATCAAATGCGCTATCTCGTAACACCAAAATCACAGTATACAAAACACTGATCAGACCAGTTGTGCTGTATGGCTCTGAAACCTGGAGTACAACAAAAGGAGACGAAGCCTTTGAAAAAAACAAACCTTTGAGAACAAAGTTTTAAGACGCATCTTTGGACCCATTAGGGATACACAAAGTGGAGAGTGGAAAAGAAGAAGTAACAAAGACATTTATGATCTGTTTAAGTCCCCGCTAATCACTGGTATCATGAAGGCTAATAGGCTACAATGGCTGGGGCATATAGAAAGAATGGAAGATAATAGAGAAACAAAACTCGCTTACACTCAGGAAATAAATGACCGTAGACCCCGAGGTAGACCAAGAAGACGGTGGAGAGATAATATATATGCAGACCTACAAGCACTTGGAATCAACGACTGGCAAGAGAAGGTCAACCAGAGAGACGAATGGAGACGGATTGTATCTGCAGCAAAGAACCTCAATGGCTCGGAACGCTGAAGAAGAAGAAGAAGAAATATTAAATATTTATTGATTGTTTATGTTTTTCGATAAGTCACACTTTGTTTTCACCTGTGTAAGATGAAGTTCTCTGTAAGGTACGTACAATGTGTCTGTGTCTCCCGGGAAGGTTAACCCGGTCAACAAATACCCGCAGAAGTTGGATGTGTCGGCCTAACGGCGCAAGAACGCAGCTCTGCTGTAAACAGGCACAACACAATCATGTCCGAAAAAAAAAAAAACTCCGGATAAAGGCAGAAGAAGAAGAGTCTGTGTCTAGTATGTCTCTTTTTTTTTCGCAGGAGCTAAATATACCTAATTGTTTGCAATTCATATAGATATATTGACAAAGCAGAATAGCGAAGACACAAACAATAGATTGCACGATTTATTGCCTCGCATATTTCGCTGCATCTCGTCAGGCAATAAATCGTGCAATCTATTGTTTGTGTCTTCGTTATAAAAATTCACTACGGGAAAACATTGTTTTGAAAAGCAGAATAGAACAAGCAAAAGTCGCATCAGAAGATAAAAATTATGTTATGTAATAAGTAACTCTTGTTAAACATCATGAGAGAGTAATGAAATGTCAGAATACTGTATATAAGTCATGTTCAGCCGTATGGTAGTGAACCTTCAAACGTCAGGGGAGGAGGTTAGCATGACCGAATGTATAAGAGCGCTTACTCTTAAACTTCCTGAGTGCTGATGCCGAGGTAGCCGATTCAACCCTACACCGGTCAGTTAGACTAAAATTTTTGACTTCTCACCCTCGACTTGGGGATGTAAATTAAAAGTACCTCAAATGTCGGAGTGGTTTCGTCTGATGGCGAGGGACACTGGTAATAGGGAAAGCTAATCCACACGTGAAACTCAGTCCAGTGCATTATAAGTGATATCACGCGTATGGACTGCGCTTGAGTTCAAATCGAGCGAACGCAAAAACTAAAACTTTAGTGAACAAATTAGGAAGAGCTTGAAAGCAATGGAGATGTTTTTTCTGAGACGAATGTTGTGAATGCCTTCGACTAGGAAGTTTCAGGAATTTTTTGTCGCTAATTCTTGATTGCCGACTGGGAATCTTTCTGCACCAAGATTTATAAAGAGTTTCCTTAAGTTTACCCCAATTTTCACTTACTGTACAATTTTCTGATGTATCAGTGAACGCGTCTTCAAGTTACTGTTGATACTCAAAGCACTTTTCAGGATCGTGAGTGTTAATATTAATCCTGGGGCTAGATGTATGTTTAGCTGTGTAGATTCTCTTTGGTCTCAGTCTAACCCTTGCAACAACCAAAGAATGATCCGCATCACAGTCATCACTGTGGTAACTTCGAGTCAAGGATATATGGTTCAGATGTTGTCTCCGTGTGATGATGAAGTCCAGCTGATGCCAGTGGCCGGATCTTGGATGTTCCCATGTGACCTTATGCATCTCTTTTGTTTTAAAATGGAGTTTGTAATACATAGGTCATTTCATTTCTAGTGCAATGCTCCAGCAGCCTTTACCCATTTTCATTCATGCGACCGATGTTGTATTTTCCAAGACACTGGCCATGAACTAGAGTCCTTGCCCACACGAGCATTGAAATCACCGAGCATTTAAGTGTAGTCGGATTTTGGAACTGCCTTGATCACAGAGTCTAAATCCTCGTAGAACGAATTCTTCACAGAAGCAGAGGAAGCAAGTGTCGGTGCATATGCAGTAATAATGGTGATGAAACCACAAGAGGTTGCCAAGTGCAGCGATAATTGTCTTTCATTACCTCCAGCTGGAATTTCATACTTTCCCAGCAGCGAATCCTTCACTGCAAAGCTCACACCGTGTTGCATTTTTTCTGCCTGCCCTCTACCCTTCCAAAAAAGGGTGTAATTGTTTTTCCTGCGTGACCCTTCCTCGGCGAGGCGAGTCCCATGCTGGCCAGCAATATCAATGTTAAGACGATTGAGTTCGGCATCAATCGCAGCCGTTTCTCTCATATCGTCAATATTCGTCATTCATCCAGTAGTAGCATGTCCTTTGGAGAACCTCGCTCCCATAACAACCATCCGGAAAACCTCTCGATCATAAGCAAGATGTCCCGGGTCAGATACACCCATCTGGAGATTATCCGCCACATCCTGCACCCATCTTCTCTTTGGCCTTCCTCGTCCTCTCTTCCCAGGCATATACCCCTCCATTATTGTTCTCTCCAAACTTTCGTGACGTTTCAAGTGACCAAAATATTTCAATTTTCTTTGTTTTATCGTTTTTAATAGCCAACCTTCTTCAATATTCAGCTCTTGAAGTATTGATGCATTTGTTCTTTTCTTTACCCAAGATATTCTTAGAACTCGTCTATAAATTTATATTCAAAGGCATTTATGCGCTGCTCAGCTTGTTAGTAAATGTCCAGGTCTCACAGGCGTATGTTGCAATGGGAAAGATGCATGTTTTTAAAAACCTAATTTTTGTAGTTCTGTCATTCGTCAAGTCAGTGGAAAATCCTGGAAACGTGGTTCTTACGTTCCAGGCTGCAAGCCGTATTTGGAAGAGTCACCAACCATTATGGCCAACAGCCGCAGAGGGGTCCATGGCAGCCGGATAGTATAGCAATGTAGTAGATGAACGCATATTACTTCAGGGTTGGTAGAATTGAACAATCGAACTTCAAGGGAAAGTCAACATGGAACTATTAACCTCGCTGAACCCATCGTTGACAACTTTATGAAGAGAGGCATCTTCCGTGAGGTTTTGCAAGTTTCTTTATTGGTTTCAATCTCATATGGTAGTTCCACATAGTTGACCGGCCATACAAAATAATTCATTCAGTTACAAGTTGCAATACAAAAATAGCATTCACGCTATTATTAAATTAGATTATTATTAAATTAGATTACCGCCATTGTACGGTCAAAAGAGGATGTCATTCATTGTCATAGTCCTCATTCCTTTCAAGTACGAAATCCATTATTTTCTATCTTCCAGATGTTATCAGTTCCTTCCATTTAACAACAACATCTGCCTCCTTCCAAATTCGATGGCTTCTCTCTGGCGTATGTTGATTTTTGCCAACCTACGTCGTATTATTTACGTCATTGTCACTATCTCAGTTGTGCTTAACAGTGCACTGCTTACTAATATTTGAATTGCACAGTTAATATCTTCTATATTTAAGTTTCGAACCTGCGCCATGCTATTTGAACCCCGACCGTCAACCGTGCAATTGCTATAACAGACGCATGCTCTGTTATAGATTCCTCCCTTAGTCATTTTTTAGACTTTTTCTAGAAAAGCCTTAAAACAAAACTTATATTTTCTCTGAACTCTAACGCACTACACGCTCTAACCTGAAATAGTTTCTAACCACAAATAAGTGCCTAATCAATAAAAATAAACTCTTATAATACTTGATAACCTTCTCTTATTAACAACAACATACTCATAGGTAACTCTTTTAAAATCTAACTATCTATTCAATACAAAAGCTAATGATATATCATTCAAATTGTCATCACACCACACCAACAACAACAACAACAACAACAACAACAACAACAACAACAACAACAACAACAACAACAACAACAACAACAACAAAGAAATAAAAGCTCCCCGATTTGGATAAATCATTGGAGTCTGAAATAGCAACGTTCCGCCCTGCAAAGGAATCATCCTTCGCCATAATTACTTTGATTCTTCTTCTTTTCCTTGCGTAGCTCATGGTCAATGTCAGCATTTCGCTGCCGACCATGGTATCACTATTACTTACTTCTGTCATCGAGCATATATCTTGAAATACCTTACTTATAACATTCATGACTGTTGCCAGCGATCCGCTGCCAATCATATTACTATTTCAATATTTCATCTGACATCATCAACACCCTGGTTTGATTGATTGATTGCTTTAGGAACCGACATCACAGCATTCGGGGCATTCCCATAAGCGCTCCATCCCCATCCTCAGCAGCCAGCGAAGAGTTCCAACACCAATAGTTACAGTAGCAATCTGATTATATGTCCGTCTCGCCTTTCCTCTGAGCGTCGAGCGTCGGCCAGATCCCCTCGTCACACCTCGCTGCCGCATTCTTACCAGACTATAGTGATCCATCTGCTCCTCCGAGGTGTACACGTGCTCCCACAAGGCCGCAACCACGTCAGCCTTGTCATGCATCAATACTCCACCAAATTGGCCGAGCCAGCCAATCTGCCCGACTGTTCATTCCCCAGCACACCGGCATGCCCCGAAGAAAAGATCCAGGTGATGCTTGCTACCCGTAACCTCCGAAGAGAAGCAAGCCACGCTGCACGAAGAGTGCCTGTCTTCCCCCCCCCCCCTTCCTCAGCATGCTTTCTGAGTCAGTTACAATCACAATGTGTGTATGTATAGTGTTCTCCATCCAGCGGAAAGCTGCACTGACCGCCTCCATCTCCACTCTTAAGCTAGATGCTGTTTCATCATTCGCCAGGCTCTCCTGCACCAAACATCGACCATTAGCTTTTGCTAACAATCCCCAGGCACTTCTCCTACCTCTCAATACCGAACCATCGGTGTAGATAATCACATCACACGGGCGAGCATTATCCTGAATTAGTTGCTGGATTTCCACTTCCGTGGCCCCTGCTGGCTACTCTCTGCACTCCCGTCTCAATGTGATTACAACTCTGCACAAGTCTGACTGCACGGCTAGCACTCTGACCCACTCCTCTCCTCGCCTGATGTTCTCCAAGGGGCACACCTGTCTGATCGTATCCTCCGCTTGAGCCATCCATGATTTCCCTCTTATCAGTCTCTGATCCTTAATTTCGTCCAGCGCCTCATGCAACGGGTGATCTGTGTCTGCAGCAACTCTGAGGTATGCCTTCGCCTGCATCACCTTGAACCTACCAGCAACAGTCGGCAGACCAAGGATGTAACGCATACACACTACTGGGGTATCTCTGGTGCATCCCAGAATGACCCACATAGCTTCGTTCTGTATGCACTCTAATTTCACCAGCTGACTCTTTGAGACAGTGAGCAGTCCTAGTCCATAATAAATCACTGAGAGGATCAAGTGCTGGTATAGTGTGAAAAGCATTATCTGCTCTGTTCCATTGCAGCCATAGTTATAAGAGCATTGTGTCCCTTTTGAGATCTTGTCACAACCGTCTCCACATGGTCCTTGAAGGACAGACTCCTGTCAAATGTGATTTCCAGATACTTCAGTTTGTTCTCTCTGTTGACACTTCTGCCATCTACCATGAGGCTTGGGGCATCATCTCTCACAATCCTGTTGTCCTGAGAGGACCACGAAACAGCCGACTTTTCCGGCTGGATGACAGCACTTATTTCAGTGCACCAGTCAATCACTTTGTCTACTGTCACCTGTAGCTCCTGGGCTGTGTTGATCCCTATTTCTCCCCTGCCTATATGCAAGAATATCATCTCCAAATGTTAGTATCCTTCCAACCCCTGGTGCTTCTAGGTTTGCAATCTTGCTCGTATACACATTAAAGAGCACCGGTGAAATAGCAGATCCCCGTGGCAGTCCCGGAGTTAAAATATGTGGCTCTGAGGTCCATGCACCCAGACGGAGTGCAACTCGACGAGAATACAGGACGGCTGCTATCCAGTCCACCAACCAGGGATTGACCCCCTTCTCCATAAGTGCGGTCATCAAAATATCACAGCGAACTCTATTGTACGCATCCTCGAGATCAAGAGCTGCCGCCATCGTTTCCTGTCTACTCTGGAACCCCTCATAAACGTCAAAGGCAAAAGTGGCTGCATTTGACCAGGTATCTCTTCCTGGCCTGTAGCTCCCCAGGCTTCTTGGAAGAAGCTTCCCCCTTTCCAAATAATCCTGCTGCTTAACAGCGACTATCTTCTCTAAAACCTTTCCAAATGTATTTTGAAGGGTTATGATCCTAAAGCCGCTAAGCTTTGAATGATCCTTGAATGGTTTTGGGAGAGGGATGAGGTAGCTATGTAACATATCCTGCGGCACTGATGCTGTCCTAATGCTCTGATTAAAGCAGTCGGCCATCTCCTTCAAGTCTACATTGCTCAAAGCCTTCATACCTAACACCATCAGGCCCTGGTGCCGTGTCTTTTGCCTTTCTCAAACTATGTTTAACATCTTCAACCCGTATGATGTCTTCATAAAGCATATTCTCCATTGTGCCAGATAATTCCTCTCTAACTGCATCCCTGGTATCCGCATCATTATGATTGGTCTGCTCTAAAAAATCTATGGAGAAACGCCTCCCCTTTCTCTTTGTCTTTTGTCACGCGTACACCATCCTCTTTATAAATTGTTTCCACTGTCATGGCCGATCTTTTCTTTGCATTTGTCTATGCAGTTTCCAGAATTTTCACAGTGTTTTATCACCTCCAATCACCTTCATAAATCATTCCCATTTTACGTTCTTGGCCTCTGCAGCACATCGCTTGAAAGCCTCCACCTGGTTATTTTCTGCTGTGTCCACTTCCTCTCGTGAGCTTCGGAGTGTCTGTCGCACTTTCCTTAGCTGCTTCACTGCAGCTCTCTTTGCTTTCCAATCATTGTCTACTTCTGGGGTCCACCATTGGGGGCTGCAAAAAAGGAGTTTTAACAGTCCTGTTGCATGCCCCCTGTCTGAGGCGTCTAACAAGGCTGTCGGTCCACTCGTACCGGAAGGTCTTGCGCGCTCTCCCAACCTTAACTTTCCTGGACTTAGAGATCATGACTGAGCATGGCATGTGATAACTCCCATGTCATTCAAAACAGTCCACTTTACATCAAGGACTGATGACTGGGAGACAAGTGCCAAATCAATAGCAGTGTCTGCATCGCCAGGCCTCATTGCCATTCTAGTCGGCCTACCATCATTTATGCAGACCACTTCGGAGTCCACCATGGCATCCGCAAGGGCAATTCCCTGTCTGTTTTCTCCACTACTGTCCTAATCTCTGTTCCTCGCATTGAAGTCTCCATATATGAGTAGCCTATTACCTGGTAATTCCTCCAATTCCTTAAGCCAATCCCTTTGTTCCTGTCTGACAAAACAGTCTACTTTGACATATACATTTATGATGTTCCAATTTAAGCCACCAATCTCCATTTGTATACCCTGGACCTCTCTTGCACTGTGGTTCCACTGGCTCAAGTCAAGTGCCACATGCTTCACTCCTTTCTTCTTCAGCAGACCTTGCCCATGTCTCTTCTGCCCAGTGGGGTTTATATAACTGACGTATCCAGGACAATGGTATTTGTCTGTATTTAACTCCTGGAGCAAGAGGACATCAAAATCATATATTAGCCTCTCCAATACAGGACCTCTCTGCCTGGCACTACGACAGTTCCAGTATCCCACTCTTACATTGTTGAAACCTAGTCTCTCAACTTTTTGTCTTGTTCTCCTGGCGCCTGCCCTCCTATTTCTGTGCCTTCTTCTCACACCATTTCCTCGCCTTCTCCTCCTCACTCTCTCTTCGCCAGCGTCTGAAAGATGTGTCAAGCGCAGAGCACGTACTCCGTAGCTCCGGCGACGATTCCCGTGTTTAATTAAATCCATAAGCAAAGTTTGGATATTGCAGGGTCACCCTAGCATTGCACTAAAACCAATATGCGATTGTGACCATGGGAATGCGTGGCTTGAGAACTTATCTCGAGATAACTAGCTGGGAATCTCTCAGTTTTACTTACTAGGCAACATTACCTTTTGAGCTGAGCTCTGATACAGCACTCCGCGACAGAACTGGCACCACAACTTTGCTGCCAGAGCTCATTCAATGGCATTCCGCTGCCGGAACACAACAAACTAAATGAAAATAAATATTGAGCACAACCCACTACTGGCAACGCTGATCATATTTTGGTATGAACCTAAGGCCTATCCACGTCAATATGGAAGCACTATACTCGAGTTTCGCCCTCGTTTGAGCTCGTCAGTAGTGACCGGATCCGGAAACAAGCCCCGGATCACTGGCGTGTGAAGCGGGTGTGTAACCACGCAGCACACGTTGGACACACAGCCAAATTATCATAACAGAATATCACAACGACACCCATCGTAGGCTATGCTCAAAAATAAATGAACATACACATTTCGCCTAACGGGCGGAAAGAAAGAACACCATCTTGCCCCATCGTGATGACGTCACGATACCATCAACACCCTTGAATACCTTATAACTTTCATGACTGTTGCCAGCCATCCGCTGCCAGTCATATTACTATTACAATTTTTCATCTGACATCACACATATGGAGACGGTTGTGACAAGATCTCAAAAGGGACTCAATGCACTTAAAACTATGGCTGCAATGAATATAGAGCAGAGAATACTTTTCACACTATACCAGCACTTGATCCTCTCAGCGATTGATTATGGACTAGGACTGCTCACTGTCTCAAAAAGTCAGCTGGTGAGATTGGAGCGCATACAGAACGAGGCTATGCGGGTAATTCTGGGATGCACCAGAGACACCCCAGTGGTGTGTATGTGGTACATCCTTGGTTTGCCGACTGTTGCTGGTTGGCTCAAGGTGATGCAGGCGAAGGCATACCTCAGAGTAGCTGCAGACACAGATCACTCGTTGCATGAGGCGCTGGACGTAGTTAAGGGCTAGCTACTAATAAGAGGGAAATCATGGATGGCTCAGGCGGAGGATACGATCAGACAGGTGTGCATCTTGGAGAACATTAGGCGAGGAGAGAAGTGGGTCAGAGTGCCAGCGGAGCAGTTAGACATGTGCAGAGTTATAATCACACTGAGCTGGGAGTGCAGGGAGTGGCCAGCAGGGGCAACGGAAGTGGAAATCCAGCAACTAATTCAGGATAATGCTCGCTCGGGTGATGTGATTATTTACACAGATGGTTCGGTGTTGAGAGGTAGTAGAAGTGCCTGAGGGTTCTTGCCAAATGCTAATGGTCGACGTTTGATGCAGGAGAACCTGGTATATGATACTACACCAACTAGCTTAAGAATGGAGGTGGAGGCAGTCAGTGCAGCTTTCCGCTGGAAGGAGAATACGACACACACACACACACACACACACACACACACACACACACCGTGATTGTAACTGACTCAGAAAGCATGCTGAGTAGGGTGAGGACAGGCAAGCTTCGTGCAGAGTGGCTTGCTTCGATTCGGAAGTCACGGGTGGCAAGCATCGTCTGTATCTTTTCTCCGGGGCATGCTGGTGTGATGGGGAATGACAGGCAGACAGATTGGCTGGCTCTGCAAAACTTGGTGGAGTATTGATGCATGATAAGGCAGATGTGGTTGCGGCCTTGTGGGAGCACGTGTACACCTCGGAGGAACAAATGGATCACCATGGTCTGGCAAGAATGCGTCTGCGAGGAGTGACGAAGGGATCTGGCCGATGCTCGACGCTTAGAGGAAAGGCGAGACGCACATATAATCAGATTGCTACTGGTACTATTGGGGTTGGAACTCTTCGCTGGCTTCTGGGGATGGGGACGGAGCGCTTATGGGAATGCCCCGAATGCTGTGATATCGGTTCCTAAATCAATCAATCAATCAATCTGACATCATCAACACCCTGAAATACCTTATAACATTCATGGAACGACACAACAACAACAACAACAACAACAACAACAACCAGAGAAAGAAAGAATCGGTGGCCACCAAAAGAAGAGAAAGGGGAAGACAATATAACCTTATATATTGCCTCGTCCCACAAAATAAAGTTAACCTTCATATCAGTCTCAACCGTCCTTCGTCCTTCCAGAATCCTCCCACTTGCTCTCTAACAGCATGTCAACGCGCCTCTCGCTCTATTACCCATAACATACCCTCACAGTTCTCGTTCTCTCATACATGCGCCGAGGCAATTCTCACGAGGGAATCAACAACAAAAAACCTTCCTAGAAATGATATTCGAATGTCGACTTTTCGAACATCCTTTCTACACCCTTCCCTAACATATTAATCCTTTTTCGTCAATCCGCAATTTAAAACCCACCCTAGAAGCGCAGCCCAGGACAACCACTCACTCACATCTCCCATTTAGTAGGCGAGAATAATATAATCATCTCAGTACCCTCACTTATAATTAATACATAACTCCACTATGTCAACCACATAGAATAGTTAGAGACATCTCCTAAAATCAACACCGCTATACTTTCGCCCATCGCCACGTACTCCCGCAATTCAACTCACCCATCCACCTGACGCAACGGACGCTCCATTCTCCCACATCGTTAATTCGGCATTAAATTATACTACTCAATCTTCTATTAACATTCCATCCCAACATGCCTACATACTTTTAGTATATAGTGACATCCATGTATCTATTCACTCCCAACTTCCACGCAATCATCCCGAAATGGCTCCCTTTCATCCGGACTGTGCAACCGTCCACTCAATTCACACCACTCATCTAATTGATCGTACTTCGGACAGAAAACTCAATCTATCATCAGCTACTACCACAAACTCCAGGTACGCAAAACCAAAAGCGCATCTGTCAAACCCAGACCGAACCTCAAAAATTAAACACGCAATATCTGACTGCCTGCCACTTTTTACTTTCCTGCAGTTAAGACCAAATGCACCTGAAACAAATCACCACATACCGCAACCTAACGAGATGTGCTGAGTACCTCCTCAATACGCATTCACTGTCTTTCGCAGTCGGTAAAAATACAGACATCATCTCTCCAGTCAAATTCCTCGCAGAGCAACATAACGTATAGACACTGTTTCTCAAAAGAAAAGAAAATTAAGTGTTAAATCAACATTATTGACGTAATATAAACCTTCCTAAAAATGTACCAAATCTTTCGTCACATTGATTATTACAATTTTTCCTAGCCCAGCCACTCAGTGCACCATAAACAGTGAACAACTATATGACCTCAACTTCTTCTTTCAGAAACCGTTTTAAATAACCACTCAGACAGTGCATTCTCCCCAGTGATACTTCCAAGATCCCACATCTCACTGTGCAAACTCTGAGCTATATTAGCTATCACACCATGCATCCTCTGCCATGACCATTAACCACTACTTCTGTCCATTTCATATAAAACCACGTATCAATCTCCCATTTTCAATCTAATCCGCTCCAATACAACTCACTTACTTGCACCCATACTCGAAACTTTGTTTACTCTGAAAGACAGATGAACATGTCTTTCTCTCTCTTTTATCTTGTCCCCTTTTACACAACTCATTCATTCAGTAGCATGCTCTCTCCCATAACAACCTTCCAGAAAACCTCTCGTTCATAAGCAAGGTTTTCCGCATCTGACACACCCATCTGGAGATCATCCGCCACATCCTGCATCCATCTTCTCTTTGGCCTTCCTCTTCCTCTCTTCCCAGGCATATACCCTTCCATTATTGTTCTCTCCAAACTTTCGTGACGTTTCAAGTGACCAAAATATTTCAATTTACACAATTACTCGGGCTATATCAGCCCCACTGCCCACTATATCAACAATCAGTGTTTAACATTCACAACAAGAAAGACTAAGCTATACCAGCTCTCATAAGAGTTATCACTTGCTGTGATATTTCCCTACTTCTCACTCCTTTTCACGCAAACCTTGAGCCATATTAGCTCCTTTTCTATGTATCACTAATGGATACCCCAAAAATAACCCTTGTCTGTCCATTTTGGACAGAAACACACATAAAAATCTTCAATTGTCAGTCATACTAATTTGACACTCAGAATTCAAACACGAACTAAACGTCTGTAAATCCAGAACACGATCAACAATTGCAAAGCTAGGCCAACACAAACTGCAAATGCAAAAAATATCTGAGTGTCAATCCTTTCACTCTCCTGTAATACCACACCCAAACCGCAACTAACATACGAGGAAAGTGTCTCATTACCTCACCATGCACAATCTAAACAAATAATGGAGAGCTCACTCTCACAGTCATTCCTTAACCAGCTGTCGTACATGTCAAACACCTAATCTTCCATCTATTCTTCCTGTATCTGTTAATTCCTGTTTAAATATAACCACGGCCTTATGGATTTCATGGGACTTCTACACCTCTCCTCTGTTTCAGCCCTACACTGTTGTTGCGTTCTACCTTCCACTAAACACACATCTTTCTTTTTGCACGTCTCTCTCTCTCTCTCTCTCTCTCTCTCTCTCTCTCTCTCTCTCTCTCTCTCTCTCTCTCTCTCTCTCTCTCCTTTGATATTCGTCTCCTAACTTTCGCTACTTTTCTGTCACATATATTGGTGTCTTCTCCGGACGTTTCACCAAGCAAAATTTTACTTGCCCACTTACTGTCAATTATCCCGTACGATGTACTAACTCCTCCAGTGTCAGGACATGCAGGTTTCCCGTTTTCCTGGTTCTACTCTTTCTGTTTAAGCTCTGCCATGAATATATTCTGTATCGAAATCTGACAGGTCTGAAAATTCTTCTTCCACGGACGATTCAGATTCTTCCTCTTCATATCCCTTATATCCGAGCAAACTTGTATTCAGATCTAGCCCGAACACTCTTCCTAATTTTCTTTCTGATGTCCCTCGTCTTTTTCTGCTTGTCCTCCGTACGGTCTGTCTCCCTACTTTTACCTGTAATAACCTTCCTCAATTTCACTTGGACCTGTTCAGTCATTCCTGTCGAGCTTGTCTGACTTCTTCTTTCTGACTCCCTAGTTGGTGGTAATGGAGCTTTCTCTTCCTCCCTATCTATGTTCGCCTGAGTACTCTTCTAAACTGTGTTACACATCTTGCATCTGGGTCTCTCGGTCCACCTTTTCAGCTGATGAGGTCTTTTTACCCGGTCTGACACTACAAATGGAAACCACCCTCTGACTAGCCAAGTCTAGCTGGTCTTCTCTGTTGCTCATTTTCGGAATTGAATACTTCAACTGTCGGATATCAAACCACTTTTCTCTCGAGGCTCTTGCGTCCTTGCTAGTTGATGGTCAACTCCATCTTTTCTTATTAAATGTCTTCTCCTGAAAATTATTAACTACTGAAATTCCATTTTGTTTCTATATATGTCGCTGGGTCCCATTCAGATGTGATTTGCTATTATGCCATTGATAAATCTAATATTCTTTCCACTCTGTGGCCCATTATTATGAACCGGCTGACACTTATATAAGTTAGTGCTCTATGAACTCTCAGACTAGTTCCATAGAGCTTCTTGTCAAACGTTTGCCTCCTCATCCACTCTACCATACATGCAACGTAATGTACTGCCACTTTTAAGTCTTCCAGCCAACTAATAAATCTCCCCATACTTCTTAACACATGTCCTAAGGAGGCCTTTCCTGTATCCATTATAAAATCTATAATTTAAAACAAAATATAATTATATTTTTAAAAAATAATTATGGTTACTTAACCGGGGGGTCTGAGTCCTCCTCTGGTTACGTCCCGATGACAAACGGCGCTCAGCGACAGACCAGGGCAGGCTCCAGCACTACAGCAGTACTCGGGAGCGGCACGACTATACTAAGCCCAACAGTACAGCAGCACTCAGCGTCTATACCTCCGCGACAACAATCCAGGCTCGGACCCTGGTCACGGCACCAAATAGACTATCCTCTTTAATAGAGTCGCCAACCATTATGACCAACCGCCACAGAGGGGACCATGGCAGCCGGATATAGTAGTGTATAGATGGACGCATATTACTTCAGGGTCGTTAGAATTGAATAATCGAACATCAAGGCAAACTCAACATGGAACTGTTAACCTCGCTGAACCCAGCGTTGACAACGTAATGAAGAGAAGCATCTTCCGTGAGATTTTGCAAGTTTCTTTATTGGTTTATATGGTAGTTCTACATAGCTGACCGGTCATACATAATGGTTCATTCAGTTACAAGTTGCAATACAAAAATAGCATTCATACGGCTAATTAGATTACTGTCATTGAACGGTCAAAAGAGGATGTCATTCATTATCATAGTCCTCATTCCTTTCAAATACAAGATCCATTATTTTCTATCTTCCAGATGTTATCAGTTCCTTCCATTTAACAACACGTCTGCCTCCTTCCAAATTCGATGGCTTCTCTTCGGCGTATGTTGATTGTTGTCAACCTACGTCGTATTCTTTACGTCATTTTCACTATCTCAATTGTGCTTAACAGTGCACTGCTTACTAATATTTGAATTGCACAGTTAATATCTTCTATATTTAAGTTTCGAACCTGCGCCATGCTATTTAAACACCGACCGCAACCGTGCAATTGCTATAACAGGCGCACGCTCTGTTATGCGTAGCTAGAGGTTTCTATTTTTCTTTTTATTAGTGCCTGCTGCATTGGTTTTAAGCCTGCGATCGTGTTCTAGCCCCAAGCACCCATTGAAGCAGGCAGGCTGTGGCGGATCAGCACCCAATTGGCCGGGGGCTTCCCAGCTTGAGGCAGACGGTAGCTGGTCAGTGACACCTGTAGGTGTCTCCCACGGTCAGAGGCAACCCGTGGCGCTCCATGTCTACGACAAATGACAAGGACTTATAACCCGTAAATGTAAATCTCACTTTGATTCCGAGACCAATTAAGACCAGGGATGGAGTTATTGTCTCTCCATAGCACGAAGCCTAGGTTAGAATATAGCTGCCCATGCAGCATGATCCCTCTCTCGGCCTGCCTACTTCACTCCAGAGGAAAGGTAACACCTATACATCTGGAACAAGACAAGCTGCAGAAGCTGTCGGCTCAGCAAAGCAATGCTCTAACAGTCCGCCTGTCGGAGCTTCGATCCTAGACTAGCTGCCAACCAAGGCTTGGGGTCTGGTTTGCCCTGCCATGACATTTTGTCTTTAGGTTGCATTTCCTCGCACCAGCATAAGGCTTGTACCCTCCCAATTGCGCTCTTCCGCCCGAAGCCGTTGGCACAATGTGGGGTGTCGGGTTTGGCCAACATTTCGGCGCTAACAGAAAGCAGGTAGTACCGTCTACTGTCATACGGTAGCTCAGTCATATCTGACTAAGACCTGACATCAAAAGAACGGAATAGGACAAGCAAAAACCATTCTATCAAATGAGGAACATTTTTGCAATAAATTGTTGTCCTTGAACATTAGAAAAAGAGTAAACAGACGAAACAATCCATGAAAGCCTTGGATTTTATAGATGATCGCTTAAAATTAATTGGACAGCCAAAATTAGCAATCTGGAGCACAAAGACAACTTATAACAAGCATCAGAATGAAGCAGTCCTTTTTGCCACATTATGAGAGCCGGAAACATTTGCGGAAAGAGGGATAGAGGAATACAGTGAGAGAACATTCGTGTGTCAACACACCAATTGATTCATGCCGTCGGGATCGCAATTTGTGGTAGGGTATAATGCAGTAAGTCTTTGTCCTTGAACATTTGTGGTAGGGCATGATCGCCCACGCTAGCCCGCCAGGCACTTGATGGTGTTGATGACAGTGTTTCTGGTTTTTTCCCCTTATATTCATAGGACGTCCTTTTTCCACTGTATGATACCGTATTGGCCAAATGTATTGCAGATCATTTGCGTTTTCAGCTGTTGATACTGTGATATCTGCACATTGTTTATATTATAACATTGGACTCCCTTTCCCTAGATAGCTAGATGAGCAGACATGATATGAACATACGTGTAAATAGCCAACAATAATATGATATGAACATAAGTGCGAACAGCTAACAGTAAATTGAAATGATATGAATATAAGTGAAGCAGTTAAGAATAAGGTGACATGATATGAACATAAATGTAAACAGTTAACAATACGTTGACATGACGTAAAGATAAGTGCATAAACAGTAGTTGGCATGATATGAACATAAGTGTCATCATATGGTAATAATAAGGTGATATAACATGAACTTACGTGAAATAGCTAACAATAATTTTTTTTTTCGCACATCCTTTACAGGACATCGCTGTCAACAGCAGCATCTTTCAGCTGTCTGTTGATTTCTTGGCAAGATTACGCTCAGTAGTTTGCCATTGCTTTCTGAGCGGCCGGCTCAGTTATCCCGCAAGTCACGAGCGGGGGTCGAACCGCTTCCGGCTCTCGCCCGCTACGAGACTCTGCGTGATAAACGGGATTACGGAGAAAGTGTTGTAACCCCTCGGCCAGAGAGACCGGCGCTAACAATAATATAATTTGAAAATACGTGTGACGAGCTAAAATTCATTTATTCATTCAGTAGCATGTCATTTGCAGAACCTCGCTCCCATAACAGCCTTCCGGAAAACCTCTCGGTCATAAGCAAGATGTCCCGCGTCCGATACACCATCTGGAGATCATCTGCCACATACTGCACCCATCATTTCATGCCCTTAATATTTTGACTGTCTACGTCTAATTTCTCTAATCAGTTTACGATTTTCATTTGTTTCTTGTAGGGCTTGGCCATTGGTTTTTCTGTCCGTCCATGGCATTGTTTTGCATTCTTCTCAGAAACCACATTTGTGCAGCCATCAAATGTTTTTCAGCTTGTCTGCTCAGTGTCAAAGCTTCACATCCATATAAAAGTACAGGTTCTATGTAGCACCCCAAGACTACTTTTTCTCATTGCAGTTGACATCTTTTCATTGGTCAGTATGTTTTTCATCTTGCAAAAGGTTACCTTCGCAATGGCATTTCTTGTTCTAATCTCTTCAAGTCATTTTCTATCAGATGTTATGACTGTTCCGAGATAATTGTACTGATTCACTTGTTTTCGAATATTCCCATTTACTTATACATTGTGGTATTTCCTTCTTCCTAGTGACGATCATAATCTGTGTCTTCTTACAATGTAATTTGTTCATTGTGTGGAACAACCGCATCTACTAAATGTTGCAAATCCTGCTTATTGTCTGCAATCAATACTGTGTTATCTGCATATTTAATGTTATTGAAAATAATGAAAACTGAAAATTAAACTGACAACTAAAATGAAAGCTTGTTGAAAATAAAGTTCGTTCGTTCTTGAAGTAATGTTCTATTTTCATTCGGCCTTTCCAAGCACTTGTTCCTAGTCGAAGGTATTCACAACATTCGTCTCAGAAAACACATCTCCATTGCTTCCAAGCTCTTCCTAATTTGTTCACTAACGTTTTAGTTTTGCGTTCGCTCGATTTGAACTCAAGCGCAGTCCATACGCGTGACATAACTTATAGTGCACTGGACTGAGTTTCACGTGTGGAATAGCTTTTTCTTTTTCTAGTGTCCCTCACCATCAGGCGAAACCACTCCGACATTTGAGGTACTTGTAATTTACATCCCAAAGTCGAGGGCGAGAAGTCAAAACTTTAGTCTAACTGACCGGTGTAGGGGTTGAAACGATTACCTCGGCATCAGCATACAGGAAGTTTAAGAGTAAGCGCTCTTATACATTCGGCCATGCTAACCTCCTCCCCTGACGTTTGAGGGTTCACTACCATACGGCTGAACATGACCTATATATTCTGTCATTGCAGTACTCTCCCCTGACGTTTGAAGGTTCCCTACCAAACGGCTGAACATGACCTATATACAGTATTCTGACATTTCATTACTCTCTCATGATGTTTAACAAGAGTGACTTATTACACAACATACTTTTCACCTTCTGACATGCGGTTTTTGCTTGTTCTATTCTGCTCTGTCATCTTCCATCGACTTCCGGTCAAGATGGCGAAGGACGGTTGTGTTGTTTTTCTGACCGCTACCTTTTCGCATACGAGATGGGTATTTTCATCTCCTACGTGTAATGTGTGTTGCCAGGATGTAAAACCAGGAGTTTCTTCTCAAGATCTGCGCCATTGCTACGGAGTTTCGTGCATTGAGCGAAGGAATTCTTGAGTGAATTGTCGCAGCGTGTGTTCGGTTTTTTCAACATGGCGGAACAATTTGTGTGTTCCGTGCGGACGGGAGTCAACAAAATAAGACGGCGGGGCCAACGTGGTAGCCGCAAGAGATGCAAGCGTGGAGGGGTAAGACGTTTTAGACTTAAATGTGACCGTATACCGGCATCCTATATTGGAACTGCGCCAGCGTAAAACAACGTGGCCCTATTCTCGAAAATCTGGTTTACAGGAACGACATTGTAGCACTCCAGGAGACGAGACTGGGTGATCAGCTACTCAAAATGGCCGGCTTCAAATGTTTCTATAACAAGCGAATCTGGGAATGGCTATTCTCATCCGCGATAGTATGATTGCTTCAGAGCTAGACATGTACAACTGGGACAATGACGACATACAAATACAGGCGGTCAGAGTTCAACCCGGTCTACCATTCGTGTTGGTTAATGTTTATGCGTTTGTGGATTCCCAGAAGTGGCAATGCTTAAGTGACATATTACGTCATGAAAAAATTTCATTTTCTGTGGCGATTTCAACGCTAAAGGCAGAGCATGGGGAAACATTTCCTCCAACACACAAGGGGGGGGGGGGGGGGGAGCTCGAGACTGTACTTGAAACCATTGACCTGGTTTGTATCAACAGTGGCTGTGTTACCAGGACAGCTAGCCGCTCAGGTGATGAGGACAGTGCTATTGATCTGGCGCTGGTTTCTCCTTCACTCACTACAGTGTGTAGATGGGACGTCCTAGAGTACCACGGCAGCGACCACCACCCTTGCAGTATATTGGTGGAGAAAGGCAGAACCAGGCAGCACAAGTCAACGATCAAGACTTTCGAGTATGACAGTACACGGCAAGATGTGATGAGTAAAAGCATGAGTGGGGTAGTCAAGAATAAGAGAATTTCTGACTTCCAAGGTACTGACCTCATCTGGCAGAGGCCTGACGAGAACAATGGAAAAGCCCTCTTCGAACGCTATCTAGAGCAGAGCAACCAGACAGACATGAGAGACCTAAATCTTGCCAAGGAGGTCACCTCAGACAGGTGTAAGGCCCAGAAATTTTCGGATGAAGACACAGTGACAGTGAAAGAAATCAAGGCTGTTCTTCGACGATTAAAAAACAGCGCTCCAGGGCCAGATGGCATAAGATATGACGACATTAATAGGTATACCAACAACGAGCTAGAGAAACTAGCAGACATGTACAACAACAGTATAGGGAATGCTAGCATCAAGGAGGGGTGGTTACACAGATATATGATTCCCTTGCCGAAGCCTGGCAAAGACCACACAACAATTCAGGGATATCAAATAATCACCATGCAGAATACAATAGGCAAGCTGCTGGGGAAGTTAATTGCCAGAAAGATATCAAGCCAGCTAGAGAAGCAAGGTGTTTTCCCACCTACCCTGGGAGAAAGAGAAACCTGGACCAATGCAGCAGTTTTTGCCCATAATGTTTATGAAGGTTTCCACTCAGGCACTGAAACCTTTGCTGCAGCGATTGATCTTGAGGATCAACAACAGTACCATAGGATTTTCTAATGCTTCAGCTTCTTGAACTCAAGATAAGTCCGTTCCTCCTTAGTTGGGTCGCTGCAGCCCTCTTCCAATGGAAAGTAGTTTTTAGATGTGGCAGTTGGACTTCGGAACCAACAACAATATATCCTGGCCTACCACAGGGATCACCATTATCTCCGCTGCTGTTCAATGCCTACACTGTGAGAATCACCAGCGAGCAGATCACTGGACGGGGGAGGACATTGTCATATGCCGACGATGTTTTAGTGTATCGTCAGGATAAGGATAGAGATCAGGTTGCTGTGGAACTACAAACCGAACTCAATCGTATAAGTACTTGGTGTGCTGAACCTGGGGCAAAGGTCAACCCAAAAAAGGCAAAAGTGACATGGTTCTCTTTGAATAATCATATTGTCAACACTCCAACACCAATTGTTAATCTATGTTCAGATACTGTGGAAAGAACGCAGGCAAAGAATTACCTGGGGATACCTTTTGATCTAAGCCTTGCTTATAATGAGCACACAGACCAGGTGATAACAAAGGCCAAGCGGGGTTTGGCTGCGATGCGGATGATGGCATCAGCAAACTGTGAGCAGCGCCATCTATGCCTCCTATATGAGGGGCTGGTCATGTCTGTTTTTGAGTATGCGATGGCAATCCTGACTCTCAGCCGTAAGCAGATAGCAAGGATGGAAAGGATATAAAACGAAGCTATGCGCATTATTCTTGGATGTACAAGAGATACCGCATGCAGGGCGATGCTACCTTCTTGATTTTCCAACCATTGAAGACAGACTACAAATTTTCAGAGCACGTGCCTACCTCAGAGTTAACGCAAACACACAACATCCACTGCATAGTGAAATTAGGAAGATGAAGGGCAGCTGGTTAAAAAGAGGAAGGTCGTGGATGGGTCAAGCCGAAGACATTCTTCAACAGGTGTGTTCACTGGAGGACTTAGAACCTGGCGAGGAGTGGTTACAGGTGCCAACAGATTTCTGTACGTCCTTTTTCAGTTTGCATCCAACTAGATAGAAAATGCAGACAAGAAAATCCGGCTGCTGTGGAGGCGGAAGTACAAACGTTGATTTTTTAGAGTTCGTTAGACAGTAGATGGTGTCATCTACACAGATGGATAGGTCGTCCGGCATGTGAGAAGCTCATGGGCCTTCACAGCGCGGGCCGGAGAGAGAATTGTAAAGGAGGACTCTGGTCCTTTTGTTGAGACCACAAGTAGCCTGACTATGGAAATCATGGCAGTAAGTAACACAATAACATGGCTCGTGACACAGACATTCGCTAGGGCATGTTTCCTTAGCGACTCAATAAGGATAGAGATGGGGTGGATCCGAAGAGGGTGACTGCTTTCTCTGGAGCGGTCTCAACTGACAAAGATTAGTTTCATCTTCGTGCCAGGGCATGCGGGAGTACAGGAAAATGAGCGGGTTGACAAGCTCGCAGGTAAGGCTAAGGTGGAGGGCGGACGCGCCATGGACCAGGCTGACATTCTGAATGCTCTACGAGAAGTAAGACTTTTGCGAGAACCAAAGTGATGACTGTGAATCTACAACCATGGTCAGACTGCGAGAACAGCAAATCAAAAGAGGGGTGGCCAAACAAGAACACTACGAAGGAAGCCAAAGAAGGTTGATAAGCCAACACATAACTGGTGGGATTTGCTGAGGAGGGGATCCGAGCACTTATGGACTGAATCGTTCGATGTGCAATGAGTATGATCTGTCGACTAATTAACTAACTAACTATCTTCCATCTAATGTTATTATTGTCCTTAGATGTCTGCATTTATTGACTTTATTATGTATGTTATCATCTACTATAATAGACAATTTTGGTGTTATCTTTTTCTTTGATATTCAGTCTTTCAATTTTGTTTAGAGGCATAACAAGTCATATGAATCAGTATTGCTGTGAATAATTATGAAAAGAATAAGACACAAGATTAAACCAGAAATTAGTTATGAACAGTTTGGATTTGTAGAGGGAAAGGGAACAAACAATATATATATATATATTCGCACCTGCTCGTGGAGGCGAGGTCTCGGAGGTTTGACGCTGAGCCGCCAGCGTCTGCAGCCTACCTTGTGCCAGATGTATTGGTTACCCATTCCTCTGAAATACACAAGATTAGGCCTAGAGAGGAAACATGTCGTTTGGGCACCACATGTTTCTCTAAAGCTCTGCCCAGGCATTGTGATGGAATATTGGCCACATTCCAACTCACATACTTTGGTCTGTCAAGACTGCAAGATGCCACACACACACACACACACACACACACACACACACACACATACACACACACGCACACGCACGCACACGCACACACACGCACATATATATAAGTAAAAACAGATCTGTATTTATGCTTCATAGACTACACAAAATCATTTGACAATGTGAAACTTGAAGAAATAATAAAATGACTAAAGCAACAGAACTTTGACGGCAAAGATCTGCTAATAATACAGAACATTTATTGGCATCAAACACAAACAGCAGCCATAAGAATCTCAACCTGGTAGGAACTTGACATTAAAGAAGAGCGTCAGACAAGGTTGTGTAATGTCTCCTGATTTGTACAATGAATGTATAATAAGATCTACAGAAAATATGTCAGGGGTCCTGGTTGGTGGATAATGTCCAATGTTATAATATAAACAATATGTAGATATCACAGTATTAACAGCTGAAAACGCAAATGATCAGCAATACTGTTGGCCAATAAAATATTATGCAGTGGAAAAAGGACGTTCTATGAATATAAGGGGAAAAAAACCCAGAAATACTGTCATCATCACCATCAAGTACCTTGCCGGCTGGCGTGGGCAATCATGCCCTACCACACATGTTCAAGGACAAAGACTTATTGCAAAAATGTTCCTCATTTGATAGAATGATTTGTGATTGTCCTATTCTATTCTTTATCTCTGTGACGCATGTTCCATTTAATATTATCCATGAGCTTACATAAAAGTGAATTTCCGCACTTACCCCAAAATAACGTCCTTTACTTTACTTGCACATGTAGGTACAATCGTTTTTTTTTTTTTTAAATATCACTGTGACTTCTGACTTTCTGTTATTCAATCTAAGGCCTATTTTCGCACTTTCTACAAACACTGTATGTATTATTTCCTGTAGATTCTTCTGACTTGTTGCTATCAAGACGATGTCATTAGCATAACGTAAAAGTTAGTTGTATATCCTTTACAGGACGTTGCATTTTTTGCTGTTGTAATCTCTTGGCAAGTTTACGTTCAGTAGTTTGCCATTGCTTTCTGAACGACCGACGCTCATATCATTTTGTAACAAAACCAACGCAAGGCGGTCTGCTGTCAAATGGCCCGCAGCTGTATTTCGAACGTTGGTATGCGAGATTACGAACTGCGTTCTTAACCCCTTCGCTACGGAGCTGACAGCATAACGTTTTAGTTAGTTGTATATCCTTTAAAGTACGTCTCAGTCAACACCAGTATTTTGTTTGCTGTTGTAATCTATTGGTAAATTTACGTTTAGTAGTTATTAGTAGTATACTGTTTACGTTTAGAAGTATACTGGATTACGAACTGCGTCTGTAACGCCTTCGCCATGGATATATCCACTAACCCCGGGAAGGCTAACCCGGCAAAAAACGCCCGCTAATGTCGGATGTGTTGGCCTAAGGGCGCATAACCGGACACACCGCAACCACATCTAAAAAAGAAAACACTCCGGATGAACGCAGAAGAAGAGGATATCCACCAACCAGGACCCCTGACATATTTTCTGTAGATCTTATTATACATTCATTGTACAAATCAGGAGACATTACACAACCTTGTCTGACGCTCTTCTTTAATGTCAAGTTCCTACCAGGTTGAGATTCTTATGGCTGCTGTTTGTGTTTGATGCCAATAAATGTTCTGTATTATTAGCAGATCTTTGCCGTCAAAGTTCTGTTGCCTTAGTCATTTTATTATTTCTTCAAGTTTCACATTGTCAAATGATTTTGTGTAGTCTATGAAGCATAAATACAGATCTGTTTTTACTTATATATATGTGCGTGTGTGTGCGTGTGCGTGCGTGTGCGTGTGTGTATGTGTGTGTGTGTGTGTGTGTGTGTGTGTGTGTGTGTGTGTGTGTGTGTGTGTGGCATCTTGCATTCTTGACAGACCAAAGTATGTGAGTTGGAATGTGGCCAATATTCCATCACAATGCCTGGGCAGAGTTTCAGAGAAACATGTGGTGCCCAAACGACATGATCCCTCTCTCGGCCTAATCTTGTGTATTCCAGAGGAATGGGTAACCAATACGTCTGGCACAAGGTAGGCTGCAGACGCTGGTGGCACAGCGTCAAACCTCCGAGACCTCGCCACCACGAGCAGATGGCGAATATATATATATATAATATATATATATATATATATATATATATATATATTATAATTATAATAATAATAATAATAATAATAATAATAATAATAATATATATATATATATATATATATATATATATATATATATATATATATATATATATATATATATATATATATATATATATATATATTGTTTGTTCCCTTTCCCTCTACAAATCCAAACTGTTCATAACTAATTTCTGGTTTAATCTTGTGTCTTATTCTTTTCATAATTATTCACAGCAATACTGATTCATATGATATGCCTCTAAACAAAATTGAAAGACTGAATATCAAAGAAAAAGATAACACCAAAATTGTCTATTATAGTAGATGATAACATACATAATAAAGTCAATAAATGCAGACATCTAAGGACAATAATAACATTAGATGGAAGATAGTTAGTTAGTTAATTAGTCGACAGATCATACTCATTGCACATCGAACCATTCAGTCCATAAGTGCTCGGATCCCCTCCTCAGCAAATCCCACCAGTTATGTGTTGGCTTATCAACCTTCTTTGGCTTCCTTCGTAGTGTTCTTGTTTGGCCACCCCTCTTTTGATTTGCTGTTCTCGCAGTCTGACCATGGTTGTAGATTCACAGTCATCACTTTGGTTCTCGCAAAAGTCTTACTTCTCGTAGAGCATTCAGAATGTCAGCCTGGTCCATGGCGCGTCCGCCCTCCACCTTAGCCTTACCTGCGAGCTTGTCAACCTGCTCATTTTCCTGTACTCCCGCATGCCCTGGCACGAAGATGAAACTAATCTTTGTCAGTTGAGACCGCTCCAGAGAAAGCAGTCACCCTCTTCGGATCCACCCCATCTCTATCCTTATTGAGTCGCTAAGGAAACATGCCCTAGCGAATATCTGTGTCACGAGCCATGTTATTGTTTTACTTACTGCCATGATTTCCATAGTCAGGCTACTTGTGGTTTCAACAAAAGCACCAGAGTCCTCCTTTACAATTCTCTCTCCGGCCCGCGCTGTGAAGGTCCATGAGCTTCTCACATGCCGGACGACCTATCCATCTGTGTAGATGACACCATCTACCGTCTAACGAACTCTAAAAAATCAACGTTTGTACTTCCGCCTCCACAGCAGCCGGATTTTCTTGTCTGCATTTTCTATCTAGTTGGATGCAAACTGAAAAGGACGTACAGAAATCTGTTGGCACCTGTAACCACTCCTCGCCAGGTTCCAAGTCCTCAAGTGAACACACCTGTTGAAGAATGTCTTCGGCTTGACCCATCCACGACCTTCCTCTTTTTAACCAGCTGCCCTTCATCTTCCTAATTTCACTATGCAGTGGATGTTGTGTGTTTGCGTTAACTCTGAGGTAGGCACGTGCTCTGAAAATTTGTAGTCTGTCTTCAATGGTTGAAAAATCAAGAAGGTAGCATCGCCCTGTGTGCGGTATCTCTTGTACATCCAAGAATAATGCGCATAGCTTCGTTTTGTATCCTTTCCATCCTTGCTATCTCCTTACGGCTGAGAGTCAGGATTGCCATCGCATACTCAAAAACAGACATGACCAGCCCCTCATATAGGAGGCATAGATGGCGCTGCTCACAGAAGAAATCCACAGACAAATCAGAATATTATGTAAGGAGGCAAAAGAAGCACGGCTCGTGGAAAAGTGCTTAGGAATTGAAAAACAACACAACAGTCAAAATACCAAATTAGTGCACAAAAGAATCCAGGAACTTACTAATAAAAGAACAAGTACATCAACAGGCTGTCTAAAAACTAAAGATGGCAAAAACATAATAGAAAATGATCAGATTATACATGTATGGACAGATTATGTGAAAAACCTTTATGAGGATAACAGAGAGGAACAGTATGATATTAGATTTAATAATGAATGACCACCAATTTTGAAGATGGAGGTTCGAAATATTCTTAAGCATATGAAAGCTGGCAAGGCCACGGTGCAGATAACATCACAACAGAAATGATTAAAGCTTTAAAAGAATATGGACTAAATTAAGTCACCAGACTGCTGAACACATTATATGATACTGGAGATATACCTTCTGAATTATGTAATTCTGTATTTATTGCAATCCTAAAGAAATCAGGAGGCTTGGAATGTGATCAACATAGAACAATTAGTATAATGAGTCACATCACAAAGATTTTGCTACGAATTATCATGCAAAGAGTAAGGACGAAATTACAACCTCAAATAGGGGAAGAACAATGTGGGTTTGTAAAAGGAAAGGGTACAGTAAATGCTGCGTATATGCTGCGAACAGTTATTGAACGTGCTATAGAAGTAAACAAGGAAATACATCTTAGCTTTCTTGACTACACAAAAGCTTTTGATAGAGTTAGACATGTCAACATGGTGGATATGCTTGCAGATCTACAAATTGATGGAAAAGACATTAGACTTATAAAAAACATATATTGGAAACAACAAGCTGCCATAAGGATTGATAATGAAGTGGGACAATATCATATCAGCCTATTAACAGAGGTGTTAGGCAGAGATGTGTAATGTCTCCAGATCTTGTTTCCATGTACAGTGAAAATATTTTCAGAAATGTAGATGATATAAATGGAATCAACATTGGAGGAAGAAACATCAATAACATTAGATATGTAGATGATACAGTATTGATTGCAGACAATGCGGAGGATCTGCAACAATTAGTAGATGCGGTTGATGTACACAGTGAGCAGCTGGGGTTAGAATTAAATCGTAAAAAGACACAGGTTATGGTCGTCACTAGGAAGAACGAAGTACCCCAATGTAATATACAAGTGGGAATGGGAATATTCTTCAACAAATGAATCGATACAATTATCACGGAACAGTCACAACATCTGATGGGAGATGACTTGAAGAGATTAGAACAAGAATCGCCATGGCGAAAGTAGCCTTTAGCAAGATGAAAAACAATCTGACCAATAAAAAGATGTCAATTGAAACGAGAAAAAGAGTGTTGGGATACGTAGAGCCTGTTCTTTTGTATGGATGTGAAACTTGGACAATGTGCAGTCAAGCAAAAAAACATCTGATGGCTGCAGAAATGTGGTTTCTGAGGAAAATGCAAAGAATACAATGGACAGATAGAAAAACCAATGACCAAATACTACAGGAGACAAATGAAACTCGTAAATTGATTAGAGAAATTAGACGTAGACAGTCAAAATTTTTTGGACATGTTATGAGAAGAAATGGATTGGAGAACTTAGTGACACCTTGCAAGATCGAAGGGAACAGACCATGAGGAAGACCGAGAGGAAAATACCGGGATGGCTTGGCCACATGGCATGAACGAGACAGGAATACTGAGCTTATCCACGACTCTGGTGATCGAGTGAAATGGCGAGTCATGACCGAACACGCTTTCCGCATGGCACATTATTACATGATTGATTGATTGTCAGCTGCCACTTTTCCTTTAATTTTACCCCACACAAGTTATATAGGGTTTAAATGAGAATGGTACGGCGGAAGTCTCAAGCACCTATGGCCATGCTCTTCTATCAACTTGTCAATTTGATATTTCTTGCTTCTTTCATTTTATAAGGACAACAATTCTAGCTTGAAATACGTTCTTAAAATGGTACGATTTCTCTTCGGAAACATATCTTTATTGCTTCTTTTGTTTTCAATGCCGTAGGTATTTCGTCTTCTTGGGCAACATCATTGTGATATGATGCATTGTCCAATTGTCCATAATTAGATAAGACGAGTCAGTCTCTAAATACATTACTATTCATCTCATTATGATAATCCCTATTTCCTGTATGCTTTGATACGAACACGAGACAGCATTATGACGCATTCTGTAGTAAACCATTATGTTTACTACCACCCGCTGTCCTTTACTACTTGGTACATATTGCTTTATCTTTCCATACACTGATTGCCATTCCGCTTCATGTGTGTGGTGCGCATTGATCCAAGTTTCATCCAAATACACTATGTCATAATTTTCTCTGCGTATTTCCCTTATTTCACGTTGGTACTTTCTTCTCATGGCTCTAAATGCGGTTGCTCACAATAGATATTTCTACCTCCCTTGTACTTCCTAAACGTGAAACTGTGGTATGTTGGGAGGAGAATGCAGTACCCACCCTGGCCTGCCCCGTAATGAAGTCAAGCTAGGACGATGGGACTAATTTCGTTTGGAGGGGTTGGTTCTTTGGAAGCCAAAGTGCCTAATATTGGCTCAGGAAATCTAGGGCTTTCCCGGGAATATTTCTGATTTCCCTCCAAACTAAGCCTTCCCAGAAGAGGAGATACTTATCTAGCTCATGTCCTCTACTTGCATCCATTTTTCCGTATAGGGGAAACGGTTGCAAGAAAATGTATTTGTTATTAAGCTCTCCTTTATGAATAACCTGGAACCTGGATGCTTACAATAGTACAGGACGTTGCTGTCTATTCGTGGTTACACAGCCACCTGTCGTTCCAGATTCTTCAAGTATGTGATTTAAAAATGTTAACTAAACACATATAATAGTTTTTGTCACATAACAATATACCCGACAAAAGAAGAAGTGAAAGTACAATTCAGTTTATTTACTAAATATGCTGTGGAGATAAAAGCATGTAGTGCATCTCTGAAACATAAATTACAATTCAGCACACCAATTAGTTAATGTTCATTTAACTTCATTGGATCTAGGCCTGTAATAGTTCAGATTGTCACTGTGCCTACCCACAAGTTCTTCCTAATAATATCTCTGGATTATATCTGATGATGATTTTGGAATTTCCATGGATTTATAATGTTTGTGATATTAAACAGTCTCTACACACGAATGCTTATGGAGTTAATTAAACACGGGAATCGTCGCCGGAGCTACGGAGCACGTGCTCTGCGCTTGACACATCTTTTAGCGGCTAGCGAAGAGAGAGTGGGGAGGAGAAGGCGAGGTAATGGTGTGAGAAAAGGCAGGGAAGAAATATGGATCAAACAGCCCAGGAGCTACAGGTGACAGTAGACACAGTGATTGACTGGTGCACTGAAATGAGTGCTGTCATCAACCCGGAAAAGACGGCTGTGTTGTGGTCCTCTCTGGACAACAGGATTGTGAGAGATGATGCCCCAAGCCTCACGATAGATGGCAGAAGCGTCAACAGAGAGAACAAACTGAAGTATCTGGGAATCACATTTGACAGGAGTCTGTCCTTCAATGACCATGTGGAGACGGTTGTGACAAGATCTCAAAGGGGACTCAATGCACTTAAAACTATGGAATAGCAATGAAACTGCAATGGACACAGAACAGAGAATGCTCTTCACAATATACCAGCACTTGATCCTCTCAGTGATTGATTATGGACTAGGACTGCTCACTGTCTCAAAGAGTCAGCTCGTGAAATTAGAGCGCATACAGAACGAGGCTATGCGGGTCATTCTGGGATGCACCAGAGATACACCAGTAGTGTGTATGCTTTACATCCTTGGTCTGCCTACTGTTGCTGGTAGGCACAAGGTGATGCAGGCGAAGGCATACCTCAGAGTAGCTGCAGACACAGATCACCCGTTACATGAGGCGCTGGACGTAGTTAAGGGTCAGAGACTGATAAGAGGGAAATCATGGATGGCTCAAGCGGAGGATACGATCAGACAGGTGTGCCCCTTGGAGAACATCAGGGAGGAGAGGAGTGGGTCAGAGTGAAAGCCGAGCACTCAGACTTGTGCAGAGTTATAATCACATTGAGCCGGGAGTGCAGGGAGTGGCCAGCAGGGGCCACAGAAGTGGAAATTCAGCAACTAATTCAGGATAATTCTCGCCCGGGTGGTGTGATTATCTACACGGATGGGTCGGTGTTGAGAGGTCTGAGAAGTGCCTGGGGGTTCTTGGCAAAAGCTAATGGTCAGCAATTGGTGCAGGAGAGCCTGGCGTATGATAACACAACATCTAGCTTAAGAATCGAGGTGGAGGCGGTCAGTGCAGCTTTCCGCTGGATAGAGAACACGATACATACACACATTGTAATTGTAACTGACTCAGAAAGAATGCTGAGGAGGGTGAGAACAGGCAAGCTTCGTGCAGAGTGGCTTGCTTCGCTTCTGAGGTCACGGGTAGCAAGCATCACCTGGCTCTTTTCTCCTGGGCATGCCGGTGTGATGGGGAATGAACAGGCGGACAGATTGGCTGGCTTGGCAAAACTTGGTGGAGTATTGATACATGACAAAACAGACATTGTTGCAGCCTTGTGGGAGCACGTGTACACCTCGGAGGAGCAAATGGATTACCATAGTCTGGTAAAAATGAGGCAGCGAGGTGTGACGAGGGGATCTGACCGACGATCGACGCTCAGAGGAAAAGCGAGACGGACATATAATCAGATTGCTACTGGAACTATTAGTGTTGGAACTCTTCGCTGGCTGCTGAGGATGGGGACGGAGCGCTTATGGGAATGTCCCGAATGCTGTGATGTCGGTCCCTAAATCGATCAATCAAATCCATCAATACACACAAATATTACTTGAGGTTATTAATTAAATGTTCTCAGTCTATTTAATGTGATGTGCCTGTGGCAATTGTTCTCATGTTTAGTTCAATTCAATTGAGTTGGTGGTGAGATGGTTCTGGGTCTGACATGCTAGCTTTTAGAAGGACACCCAGATAACACTGAGCACTAGATTCTCTGGAAGTTATTAGGTTGGCAGCTCCTCTATGAATTGTTTTCCAATAACAGATTCGGGGTAACTGCCCACTTAAAGCAGTGCAAAAATCCTTAATTTGTTCTCCAGCTGATCATTGGCATTGGTTCTGGTTCAGTCCATTCCCCATTCAACAGTCTGTCTATCTATCTAATATGATCTCATCAACTTGTTCTTCAATAATCTGCAGTAATTTGAAGTAATCTGCGCTAGATCTGCATTGATCTGCGATAGATCTATGATAAATCTCCGATAATCTGCGAACACCGTCTTCCTCGCCTGACGTGAATAAACATGGTGATCCTATTTATATTTGCTCAACTGATGATGGTTCTCCAGTTGACAAGAATGAAAAGGGCTACAGATAGAAGTGATGGAAAGTAGAAGATTCAGGAATCACCTACAAATTGAGAGCTACAGTGTCTCTTCTTTGTACTGGTATCAGGCATCTGTCAATTCATCTGGCAAGCTACATCCTCTTTTGCTCTTGTACATAGTGATATGTTTAGGCTGTTGTTCTCACAGAGGACACAGACACAGAGAACGACAAGGATGTAATAGATGAGGGATAGAGAGTTCATGAAGGAATGCACACAGAAAGATCTGATCCTGACCAGCAATGGTACAGAACAGGGTGATGATGATGATGGCATATCATTCATATAAACTCGTGTTACCAATCAGGGCTGCCTCAGATGGTAAGTCTGCCTAGTTACAATTCCTGGTTATTCTTTCTTACTTCATCTGTCATTTCCTTTACTTATTTTTACAGACAGGGGTGCAATATTACTAATGATATTCCCCAGGCTGGTTAGTAGTGATAGTGCATGGGAGCATAAGATGTATATCTTCCTTTACTTACTTTTTTAAACAGGGAGGTGATTTAATAAAATAACATTCCACATGTTGAATAAAAGCAATAATGTAAGGAAGCATATAATGAATATTTTCATTCATAAGTTAATATAATGATTGTCATGTGTATGGAATTAATATGCAGGTGAAGTACTAATTGTGAAATTTCACACTGCCTCTCATCCATTGACAACAACATATATACATAGAGATAGAGAGATGAGATGACAAAGTACAAGCTCATTCTCTCATTCGAACACCAATCTTCTTCTTATTCTTTCACTAGAGTGCCTAGACTATGTTGTTAGCTTGACTTCAGTTTGACTAGAGTGCAAGATACAGTGGTGATCGTTCTACAACTCGTTCGAATATATCACAGCAGTTTAAAACGATGGACCTGTCATCAATGCTAATCAGTCATGCAATACAATCTTTCTCCACACCACGGACGTATAAAGTCAAGAGAAAAAATAACATTCATTCCTCCTTCTCTCATTCTCGTGTGCTGAAGGATAGCTGTGGATTAAAAGGGGGAAGCGGTCGCCATAGAAGTCATCGCATGTTTTTTACTAACCCTGCCCTGAATGAAATCAGAAAGCTATAGGGTTTTAGATTAGAACAGCATTCTGGGCCCAGACTGGCCTCTTCTCACAGCTTAATGATATAGTGTACAGTACAGCACTTCCTTTGGAAACAAAAGATAAGATGGAGTCAGATATTTTCAAGGCAGTGACAGCGGAATTAGCCATTTCACAGAAGGGACAGGAGTTGGCGGCTATCTCCACATTTAAGAATATATTTTCTTTCGTGCTGGAACCTTCACACACAGATCTCACATACACAAAGCTTTACCTGACGCATATATCAGTTACGTATCCGTTTTTCAGAGGCATTCTGACACTGAATCAGGCGAGGGACTGTCATATAGCTTCCCTGGGGTGAAAGGAACAGGCTATCGCATTTATTTATGAATACCTATTCATACATATATCTCTATATTTATTTACATATGTATATGTATAAATCTCGGGATGACTTCAGATCTGGGACTGGGACACTTTCAGTCTGCGACCCCACCAGTCTTCAGATACCTATCTCTCTCACAACCAACCAAGGGATGTTACCCTTTCAAACATCGTCCTGAACAAATGATGCAACTCCGGTATCTACAAACTCAACGATAAAAGTGTATTGTACAAAGGAAAGTGAAGATAATGTGGATGTAGTGCAGATTTGTCTGGTGTGCCAATTGCTACACGACAGTCAGTTGAGGCAGCCACACGAAGAAGGTCATCATGGTACAATGCTAATGTCAGAGTTCCACATAAGACGGTAATGTCACTTATCTTCTTAGTGTAGGACCTCAGTCTTTGACCAGACAGCACCTCCTCCGAATTGTAGCCCGTTAGGATAATGACACTGGGAATCTGAGCTTGTGTCCAAATGAATCACTGAATTTCCATTCACATTCCATCAGGTAGATACCTCACTCATAGGTGCACAATTTTAGTAGTTTATGAATTAAAGTTTATCAAAACACAATGTTCAGTGCTAAATTTCCCTTAGAACATTGTTCCTGGTTGAAGTCACAAGGCCTAGAGTCTTTGGCTATATTTATTATCAAGAATATCATCCGTTTGAAATAAGTGTGGATTTATATCATCGATAGTTGAGTGGTGGTCGAATAGGTCATGAATGGCACATCCAGACAATCACACGAACAGTATACTTGCCCAGACGTTGTTTCTATCTTAAACTGGTTGTTTAGTCATCCTGGACCTACTCTGAGGGTACAGACGACTGACTGGGTAGTGAGCAGTATGATCACCTCACGTTGACTGGTTTGTCCAGACTGCTGATGCTGGCACAGAATGATGGTTTTACTGACTGTCCATCACTCCTCTCCGGAAGGTAGAATCTGGAAAAATGACACAGGTAACCCTCGGTGAGAATCACGTGACCACGACTCATCATATGGGGATAGACAGCATCTTTGTACTCAGAGAGTGAATCACCTCTCCAAGATGGGTGGTGGTTCAATTACAGGCCATGCCTCAGAGTCAGAGAAAGAATAAGGTCTGGGGTCTGAAAAGCAGCTGAGCAGAACATCTGTTTCCCAGGACTGGGGATAGAGTGAACCCACGGTAATTGGTCATAAGTGTCTGTGCCCCAGTTCCCCAGAGGAAGTCTTCTAATGACATACAGGGTTAGAAGGTCTACAGTACCCATCCTACTTTGAGTATATCGGTCTCTACTGGACCCCACACTACTACTCCGTCTCCCACCCTAAGAGCTACTTTACGCTTCGTCCGATTTTTGGGTGGTGCCTTCTGGCACTCCGAACAAGACTTAACTAACCGGCATACATCACCAGTCAATCCTGGCCAGCAATAATGGCAGGAAATCTGCTGCAGCGTCTCTCTGACACCCATATGTCGATTTCCGGATATCTGACTACCGGATATGGTGTGCCCGCTCTGAATAATGTGAGGACGGTGAGCCTCTGGGACCACCAGCTGCTCGTGGAGTTTGTCTCCCCTTCCGGCTCTCCGATAAAGCAGCCGAATCCTCAGAAAGTACTGTCCCCGTCTTATTGGGTCAGCAATTTTGCAGCTTCTTGTAACAAGGACGCAATGTTGGGTCCTTCCTCTGGGCAGTATGCAATTCCCCTGACACAGGGTTGGTGAATAGTTTGTCTGCCTCTTCTTTCTTCCCTTTGGATCCAATGGATGATGTTCCCATGTGGGCGGGTTGCTTAGGTACCCCCAGGAACACGTACTTTGTGCCAAGTGTCACGGGAAATAGGGGATCAGATAATACAGTTGCTGGAATTATGCCCGTGACGTACCTGGACTTAATCTCCACCTTGGCGATTGGCAGCGTCATGGCAACAGCACTCCTCATTGCAGACTGTATCTCAATGGTCTCCCCTGTGAGTTGGTCTAGGCGTACCAGGCTGGCATAAATTACGGCTTCCCCGTCTAAACCAGTGTCATAGAGACAGTTCACCTGCTGGCGTTGATTTCAATCAGTTCGACCACATGTGGCCTCTCTTGGTCTAGAGTCTCTTCCTCTGCCTCGGCCTTTTCGGTAGACTCCACTTTTGGTTCCACTATGCAGGCCGCGAAATGGGAGTCTTTCGGCTTTGATCTGCAGTCTTTGGTATTGTGTGTATTCGACCTGCAGTGTTTGCACCAACTTCCCTTCCAGTGTTTTTTCGGGGAAGACTGCTGTGGGTTCTGACTCCTTTGACTCCTCTGGACTCTTGTCAGTGGATTTTTCATTAGATTCTACCTTCCGTGATTGAGAGTTTTTAGTTTTCTTTTTGTCTGTCTTGTCCTGACTTTTCTGATTTTTGGTAATGGGTTTCACTAGCCTCCCCATGAACCTCGACGAATCGTTCGGATAGCTTAGCCACGACGTCCACCCGTTCCGCCCATGGTTCTCCCAAAAAGGTCCTAAGAGGTTTCGACATATGTTTACGCATCTGGTCTACTATCATGAGTTCTTCGAGACTTTCGTAGTAATAAGCGAACCCAGCCAAATCCATCCATTTATGGAGGTAGGATTTCAGACGCAGACTGTAGGCGGTGAACAGCTCACCAGGTTCTCGTTTCGCGGATCGAAACTTCTTCCGGTAAGTGTGCGACGTGACTTCAAAACGTTTGAGTAATGTGGTCTTCAACTCGTCGTAGTTGTTCATGTGTTTGGGCGGCAAACGCGAGTAGACCTCGAACGCCGTTCCTCGTAACCTCTGGGACAACTTAAGACACCATCTGTCTCTATCTAGACCCATAGCGACAGACATTGCTTCGAATTTCTGTAAATACTGGTCTATCTTTTCTTTGTCTTCCTCATAAATAGCTAGAGGAAACTTGATGGCATGGTAACCATGTCTACCCAATGTAGGTGAACCAGGGAGAGAGGAACTTCCCACTGCTCCCTCTGTTTCACTATTAGACCGCGCCCTGAGCTCGAATTCCCGCATCCGGTACTCATGTTCTCTTTTCTGAGCCTCCTGTTTAGCTTCTAATCTCTTAGCAGCCTGCTCAGCTTCGAGTCTCTTAGCAGCCTGCTCAGTTTCGAGTTCTACTTTTTTGTGTGGCTTGCTCAGCCTCTATTCTTTTAGTCTCCAACTCCATCCTCTTTAATTCCAACTCTGTCTTCCGATCTTCTCTTTCCGCCTGAGGGAAATCTCTCTCCACCCCCTGTATGTACTCTTGTAGCGCAGTACCTGACAGGCCCATTCCTTCACCTCTTGCCCGCAGTTCTGCCATATCGAGTTTGGGAGTTGCCATGGCAAATGCGGGTGTGAGTTGTGTAAATGCAAAATCAATAATGCAATAGACAAATAATCAATACACAGATCTTATCTATACACAACACAGCACGCCACAAGATAAACAATCAGTGTCAAGAGTGGAAATAGGACCAAAGACCTACGAAGACGTATGTAGAGGTATTAGGAAGGTTGTATCCTATCAATAATCACCAGAGCTGAATCATTACAATCCCGAACGAGCCTCCAAATTAAATGTCATATAGCTTCCCTGGGGTGAAGGGAACAGGCTATCGCATTTATTTATGAATACCTATTGATACATATATCTCTATATTTATTTATATCAACACCTTGTGCCACATTTATTGACAGACAGAAGATCAAGTGGTTTGGCCATGTCATTAGAATGCACCATCAACAACTACCATCACTGGCCTTACATCAAAGATCATCTGCGACGAGACCACGAGGACGTCCAAGAAGAAAATGGATTGACGACATCAGAGACATTGTACAACCTCACGGAATGACACTATCCAGTGCCGTCCACCGGGCGCTGGAACGCAAATTATTCCTCCCCACGACGCTTGACGGCAGAAGTGGAAGATGATGATGATGATGATGATGATGATGATGATGATGATGATATGTATAAATCTCGGGATGACTTCAGATCTGAGACTGGGACACTTTCAGTCTGCGACCCACCAGTCTTCAGATACCTATCTCTCTCACAACCAACCAAGGGATGTTACCCTTTCAAACATCGTCCTGAACAAATGATGGAACTCCGGTATCTACAACCTCAACGATAAAAGTGTATTGATTGATTGATTGATTGACTTAGGAATCGACATCACAGCATTCGGGACATTCGCATAAGCGTTCCGTCCCCATCCTCAGCAGCCAGCGAAGAGTTCCAACACTAATAGTTCCAGTAGCAATCTGATTATATGTCCGTCTCGCCTTTCCTCCGAGCGCCGAGCGTCGGCCAGATCCCCTCGTCACACCTCGCTGTCTCATTCTTACCAGACCATGGTGATCCATCTGCTCATCCGAGGTGTACACGTGCTCCCACAAGGCCGCAACCACGTCTGCCTTGTCATGCATCAATACTCCACCAAGTTTTGCCGGGCCAGCCAATCTGTCCGCCTGTTCATTCCCAAGCACACCGGCATGCCCAGGAGAAAAGATCCAGGTGATGCTTACTACCCGTGACCTCCGAAGCGAAGCAAGCCACTCTGCACGAAGCTTGCCTGTTCTCACCCTTCTCAGAATGCTTTCTAAATCAGTTACAATCACAATGTGTGTATGTATCGTGTTTTCTATCCAGCGGAAAGCTGCACTGACCGCCTCCACCTCCATTCTTAAGCTAGATGTTGTGTTATCATATGCCAGGCTCTCCTGCACCAAACGCCGACCATTAGTTTTTGCCAAAAAAAAAACCAGGCACTTCTCCTACCTCTCAACACTGACCCATCCGTGTAGATAATCACATCACCCGGGCGAGAATTTTCCTGAATTAGTTGCTGAATTTCCACTTCTGTGGCCCCTGCTGGCCACTCCCTGCACTCCCGGCTCAATATTATTACAACTCTGCACATGTCTGACTGCACGGCTTTCACTCTGACCCACTCCTCTCCTCGCCTGATTTTCTCCAAGGGGCACACCGACTGATCGTATCCTCCGCCTGAGCCATCCATGATTTCCCTCTTATCAGTCTCTGACCCTTAACTACGTCCAGCGCCTCATGCAACGGGTGATCTGTGTCTGCAGCTACTCTGAGGTATGCCTTCGCTTGCATCACCTTGTGCCTACTAGCAACAGTAGGCAGACCAAGGATGTAACGCATACACACTACTGGAGTGTCTCTGGTGCATCCCAGAATGACCCGCATCGCTTCATTCTGTATGCGCTCTAATTTCACCAGCTGACTCTTTGAGACAGTGAGCAGTCCTAGTCCATAATCAATCACTGAGAGGATCAAGTGCTGGTATAGTGTGAAGAGCATTCTCTGCTCTGTGTCCATTGCAGCCATAGTTTTAAGTGCATTGAGTCCCTTTTGAGATCTTGTCACAACCGTCTCCACATGGTCCTTGAATGACAGACTCCTGTCAAATGTGATTCCCAAATACTTCAGTTTGTTCTCTCTGTTGACGCTTCTACCATCTATCGTGAGGCTTTGGGTATCATCTCTCACAATCCTGTTGTCCAGAGAGCACCACAACACCGCCGCCTTTTCCGGGTTGATGACAGCACTCATTTCAGTGCACCAGTCAATCACTTTGTCTACTGTCACCTGTAGCTCCTGGGTTGTTTTATCCCTATTTCTCCCCTGCCTGTATGCAAGAATATCATCTGCAAATGTTAGAATCCTTCCAACCCCTGGTGCTTCTAGGTATGCAATCTTGCTCGTATACACATTAAAGAGCACCGGTGAGATTGGAGATCCCTGTGGCAGTCCTGGGGTTAAAATATGTGGCTCTGAGGTCCATGCGCCTAGACGGAGAGCAACGTGACGAGAATGCAGGACGGCTGCTATCCAGTTCACCAACGAGGGATTGACCCCCTTCTCCATAAGTGCGGTCATCAAAATATCATAGCAAAAGTGTATTGTACAAAGGAAAGTGAAGATAATGTGTATGTAGTGCAAATCTGTCTGGTGTGCCAATTGCTACACGACAGTCAGCTGAGGCAGCCACATGAAGAAGGTCATCATGGTACAATGCTAATGTCAGAGACATAATACGGTAATGTCACTTATCTTCTTAGTGTAGGACCTCAGTCTTTGACCAGACAGCACCTCCTCCGAATTGTAGCCCGTTAGGATAATGACACTGGGAATCTGAGCTTGTGTCCAAATGGAACACTGAATTTCCATTCACATTCCATCAGGTAGATACCTCACTCGTAGGTGCACAATTTTAGTAGCACAGTTTATGAATTACAGTTTATCAAAGCACAATGTTCAGTTCTAAATTTCCCTTAGAACATTGTTCCTGGTTGAAGTCACAAGGCCTAAAGTCTTTGGCTATATTTATTATCAAGAATATCATCCGTTTGAAATAAGTGTGGATTTATATCATCGATAGTTGAGTGGTGGCCGAATAGGTCATGAGTGACACATCCGGACAATCACATGAACAGTATATTGCCCAGATGTTGTTTCTATCTTAAACTGGTTGTTTAGTCATCCTGGACCTACTCTGAGGGTACAGACGACTGACTGGGTATTGGGCAGTATGATTACCTCACGTTGACTGGTTTGTCCAGACTGCTGATGCTGGCACAGAATGATGGTTTTACTGACTGTCCTTCACTCCTCTCCGGAAGGTAGAATCTGGAAAAAAGACACAGGCAACCCTCGGTGAGAATCACGCGACCACGACTCATCATATGGGGATAGACAGCATCTTTGTACTCAGAGAGTGAATCACCTACCCAAGATGGGCGGTGGTTCAATTACAGGCCATGCCTCAGGGTCAGAGAAAGAATAAGGTCTGGGGTCTGAAAAGCAGCTGAACAGAACATATGTTTCCCAGGACTGGGGATAGAGTGAACCCACGGTAATTGGTCATGAGTGTCTGTGCCCCAGTTCCCCGGAGGAAGTCTTCTAATGACATACAGGGTTAGAGGGTCTACAGTACCCATAGGCAAGATGGCCTTTGAAGGAGGGCCGTTGGCAAAACCCCCTTCCCGCTCTTCCCAGGTGGTCATGTTTTCCCCAATTCATCCCCCCCCCTGCAACCATCAGACATGTCTGTAGCATCATTTGTCCCTCTTTCCTCTCCCCGTTGTTCTCCTCACAGGAACCCACTATATGTTAGGAGGGTAGTCCGTTAAGGAGACCTTGAACACTAAGTGTATGAGGAAGGCAAAGAAAAAAAAAACAGCAGTCGCCCCGCCAAAAGACGCGAACTTCAACACACGCGGGATCGCTCAAATGACAGTCAATTCGACCGCGGACATTCCCAAGAGATTCGTCTTGACCGGCCGAGTCGGAGGATATATTACACGATAGGGTTTTAGTTACGCTGTCACCGACTTCCAGTTTTGTCGACTACGTCTGAGTTCTAAGGCGGCCCAGTAGTGCCATCAAATCACCAAAATTTAGGCCACTCCCATTTCCGCACAAACAACTTCTGGCAGGCAAGACAAGACGTGCATTATTTGGCCCGTCTCGGCAATGCACTGTTGGCAACATGCCAGGAATTTTAGTCATGTAAACAGGCCTATTCACCGTTATGGAAAATTACAGGCCCGCCCTTGACCTACGGCAAAAGTTGTGGCATGCAATCTGCACATCGGGTATTTGGATTCAAGAATGGTAGCATTCTTACCTTTTCGTTTGGCAATGCAGTTAGAAGCATGGAGCCTAGTCCCACTTGGGAACGTTATGTCTACAGTCTTCAAACTATGCTGACACTGGAACCAATTTCTTCAATTCACTGCAGCCAGACAGAGGTTCGCCAGCCGGCCAGACAACCATCAGTTCTCCCAGCTCCTAGCTAGCTTGCTGTGATTACGCAGTTAAGACACTACTTCCGGTGTCATCACCCAGAATCCATGGGCCGTAATCTTCCACTTCCCTATGGGTAAAATTACTTGGATTATCTCCCTTCTTACCACAAACGGTGCTATACATCGTGAACTTTGTCGTAGGCCGTGAGATCTCGTGTGTCTGGTCAATCCCGCATTTTGGCAATAGTGGCATTCTGGTAATTGTAGCCTCTCCTGGTCGAATCCTCTAGGCATTCCGTGACAGGGACACACAAATACAAGATACTCCATACGAAAATCAAGACCGGCTTCCATAAATATCAGACTGTATGTGGCGTTCTATGGCTTTTTCCTATCCAGCAATCCTTGCAAAGACGCTACTGAGGCTACGTCGACCAATAGATGTATAATATTCGAACACCTGACCTGTCTATCGTCGGGTGACACCTCTATTTTTAGACATTATTCCTGACATTCCTAACATTGCGATGCGGAATGTGTTTTGGGGACTTGGCGTGCAACTTTATATGAACTGAGGTGCGCAGATGCGACAGAGCCCCGCTCCAGATTGATCTCTGTGGAGAACAAACGTCTCATTCATTCACAGTTGACAAGCTCCTTTTGTGATCCCTCTTGTTGGTTTTCCACTTCATCCGAAGTTGATGGTTCATCTGGAACTGGATAACGACTCAAAACGTCGGCTATTACGTTCATTTTCCCAGGAACGTATTCGATTTGGAATGAGTATGGTTGCAACAACAGCGACCATCACATGAGTCTTGCGTTCAGATTCCTTGATGATGCCAGAAACATCAAGAGTTGGTGATCACATTGCACGGTAAAATGTTTACCATAGAAGTATGCCTGAAGCGTTTCCACTGCCTAGATTAAAGCAAAGCATTCACGCTCAATCACCGAGTAGTTTCGCTCAGCTGCATTCAATTTCCTGCTTGCATAAGCTACAGGGAATAGCTCTGAGTGCTCATCTCATTTCCTCTGGAGTAAGGCGGCGCCTACCCCTATATTACTCGCGTCAGTGTGAAGCACGAACGAGCGGTCGATGTCTGGTAGATGCAGAAACGGTTAGGCTATTAAAGCTTGTTTGAGAGCTGCAAAAGCTTTCTCACAATCAGCAGACCAAATGACTTTCTCTGGATTCCCCTTTTTGGTAAGATCCGTTACGGGTGCAGTCTTTAATGTATCTTTGATAGAATCCACACAAGGAGACGAATGATCGAACATCCTTTTTTGGTCCTTGGGTGAGGTGCTCTCTGAATTCTCTCTACATTCCCTTCTTGAGGTGTTATTAAGCCTTGAGATACCTTATGGCCTAGGAAGTCCAACTGTTGGAATCCTATTTGACACTTCTTGAGTCTTGCTGTCAAACCTGTTTCCTTAAGTCGCTTGAACAAGAGATGCAATGTCTTGACATGCTCCTCAAATGTCTCAGTCGCAACTAAAATATCATCCATGAGGTGGCTGATGGCCGGATGACGTAATGGGTCAAGTAATCTTCTCATCATACGTGTAAAAACACTTGGAGCGTGACTTAATCCAAATGGAAGAACATTGAACTCGTAGTGTCCTCCAGGAGTACTGAAAGCTAACCACGGTCTGACTTCCGGTTTAACAGGAATTTGGTAATATCCCTTACTGAGATCAATTCCGGCGAAGTATTGGGCTGTGTTGAGCTGGGTGAATAGTTGATTCTGGTCAGGTAGAGGTTCTGTCTGGAATTCAGTAATCGCGTTGAGCTGTCGATAATCGATGCACAATCTATGTTCCCCACTGGTTTTTCTCAACAACACCACACTTGCACTAAATGGAGATTCAGATGGTGATATGATTCCTGCTGTATCTCTTCCTGCAAAGTATTTTGTTTGGCATAAGGGACTGGGTACGTCTTGACTCGCACAGGTGTATCATCTGTTAGTTTCATATCAAATTCCACTAAATCAGTAAGACCTGGTTTGTCAGTAAGTATTTCTGCATACATTGCCATAAGATCTCGAATTTGCTTCTGTTGATCTTGAGATCGGATGGGGTTGATATCCACATCCTGAAATGTCTCTTTGGCTTCCAGTGTACATTCCGCTCCCATGGTAGTTCCCTGTTCTACTTCAGTAGCAACAGCCATAGCCACCAGGCGTGCAGTTTCGGAGGTTGCGGACCTTTCATTCCATTTCTTTAAAAGGTTTATGTGAAACACTTTCAACTTGCCCTTGACATAAATTTTGTAGTGAGTACGAGATATTTTCTCTGCCACCTCAAATGGTCCCTTCCATCCAATTTGCAACTTGTTCTGACTGGTTGGAAGTAGTAGTTTTTTGTTGTTGTTGAAATTGCGAGCCATTCTTCGTCGAGTTCGACGTAGATTCACATTCGCTTGTCTCCAACCATGTTGTAGACGTTTCTTTAATTCAGCAACATAAACAGATGCAGTAACTACTGTATCATCTGCGTGATCATCAGTCCACATTCTCAGTAAAGCTTCTAAAGGTCCTTTGATTGGTCTCCCAAACAACAGTGATTCGGGCGCAATCCCATTAGAGTGATGTGGAACTTCCCGATATGCAAATAGTGCAGCCGGAATATATGCGTCCGAATCCTCTGGTTTTTCTTGAGCTAACTTTCTCAGAATACTGATGAGGGTACCATTCCACCGTACAACACTCCCATTTGTGTGTGGAAAATAGGGAGATGAATAGAAATGGCGAGCATGAAATAGCCGAAAGACTTCTTCCATGAGTTTACTTCGAAACTGTGATCCATTGTCGGTTAGGATTTTAAGTGGTAATCAAATCCGAGTAAATATCTCAAGTAAGGCTTCAGCAATGTGCTTGGAGTCACTTGATGGCATTGGGATACTCTCTGTCCACATTGAACAGACGTTCACCAATGTTAATAATCGATTCCTCCGCCTCGGTTTGGGGAGTGGTCCGATAATGTCTACTGCTACCTTCTCGAATGGACAACCAGTGATTGGCATCTCACCAAGAGCCGGGGGGGGGGGGGTCCTATGTCTTGGGGACACTCTTTGGCATTCCAGACATGATTTGATATAACATAGGATGTCAGCACTCATTCCTGGCCAAAAGTAGTGCATGGAAACTCTTTGCGTAGTTGCATTTATTCCCATATGAACGGTAGGATGTGGCCCATTTCTAACACTTGAGCACGATAAGTAGGCGGGACAACTAGTTGAGAATACTCTTGTCCACTTTTGCCTGCCTTTCGGTATAGAAGTCCACCCTTCATATACATGTCTCCTCTACGTGGAGGTGAATGTGCTTTAGGCAGTTTGTTGAAGCATGGCATCAAGGTGCTGTCGGCATTCTGTGCTTTCTTCAGATCCTCTGAACGAGGTGTGGTCGGAGTCGATGATGCTGGAGTGTTTTCTTTCTGAGATCTAGTCGTTATAGCAGCGACTATCACAGTCTGTATAGGGACTCCTAAATACAAGTAACGACAACCGAGTATGACATAAAACACGGGATCTCTATCACCGCTGCCTATATTATTCCAGTAACATAACGCGAAGATATATGTACTCGAGCCACTGGTAGTGACATCTTGATTGAACTTTTCAAGGGTCCCTGTATAATTACCATTACCTCAGTCAACTGTTCTGGCTGAACTAAGGATGTTGCTACGATGCAGTCATAATTTAGACCTGTATCGTATAAGCAAATGGCGTGGTATCCATTTAACAAGATGGATTCCACTACCGGTATTTTGGGATTGGTGTCTTCGTGAGTTGTCACGCTGAACGTTTCACTAGTGCTCACCTTTCGTTCCCATGTCCCCACATGTTTACCAACTTCCTTATCCGGATGATGCACTAGCTTACTGGACAAAGACAGTATACAATGTATTTGATAAAGATGTGCCAGTCAAAGAAGTTCGAGTCAAGAATCAACATAAGTCCCCGTGGGTCAAAGAAATAAAGTTAAATATGAAATTCGTAGGATAAAGAAAGATCATTTCAAAAATTTGATTGTAGATAAATCAAACTTGCTAACCAACAAGAAACACGCTTCAGAGTCAGCAATACCAAACTCTAAAACATGCAAGGATTTCAGTTACTTCTTTCAATCAGAAATAGAGAATCTAAAGACCTCAATACCAGACTCAGTATGTAATTTAAGTTCACTGTCATTATTCTGTGAAGTGAAGTGCTCTAGAAATATTCCCCCTGAGATTCCCTTGATGTCTGTTGCAGAAGCATATAAATATCTCTCGAATCTCAAAGCAACAAATTCAGAAGGCCTAGATGGTATCAGTAATAGAATTCTTCTGTGTACTGCACCAATTATTAGTGAGTACGTAACGTTCATATATAACCAGTGCCTGTCCAAAAATACTTTCTATCTGCCTTTAAAGTTGCTAAAGCGTATCCTCTACTTAAAAATGGCTCAACTGATATTAGCGTCTTGGGTAATTATAGACCCATTTCCTTACTATCGTCGCTATCAAAGCCATTAGAAAAACACATGCATAAAATAACACATCATTTAATTACCAACGATCTAATAATTGACAGTCAATCTGGGTTTCGACCTAAATATTCTTGCCATAGTGCCCTTACAAAAATGACCGATAACTGGCATCTTTGTATCAACAATGGCAACATTTGTGGATCAGTATTTGTACACTTTGAAAAAGCCTTTGATATGGTAGATCATGATATGTTAATTAGAAAATTAAAACACATGAAGACTAGCACCAATATGGCGAACCTAATGACGTCATTTTTATCTGACAGACAACAAGTAGTGTCCTTCAATAACTGTCTATCAAGACCCACACAACTTAATTTTGATGTGCCTCAGGGCTCAATACTAGGTCCGCTGCTTTTTGCAGTGTATATTAACGATCTTCCTTTATACCTCAATACTTCGTGTGACCTATTTGCGGACGACTGCACTATTTACACAAGTCAAGAGAGCCTTTGTGACTTAGAGAGCTCTTTACAAAACGAACTTGACAACCTTAGTAGGTCTTTTAATTGACAGACATTTAAACTGGAGCCCTCATGTTCACGTCCTTACCAAGAGGCACAAAAAGTTTACCAACTTGCTAAAATTCAGCACTGTTTGGATGAAAGCACCCGAAAAATATTCTATGCAACCTATATCCATTCACCTCTCGATTATTGTTCCACAGTCTGGGATAGTTGCCCTAAATCTAATATGAAACGATTGTGTTCGCTTCAAAACCGCGCTATACGTCTAGTTTCTAGCATAAAGCACGTTGAAAGTAATAAATTATACAGATATCTAAGACTTCTACCACTTCAAAAGCGCTTCCTTTTTAACAAAGCCAAATTAGTGAATAAAATTATATCTGAAAATACCCCAGAGTGTCTTCTACCGTTAATTCAATCTAATGCAATGAACAGTAAGAGCTTAAATTTATTACAGCTTCCTAAGCCTAGATTGGACTTATACAAAACTTGTTTCGCATATTCTGGTGCTCACTTGTGGAATAGCCTTCCACCAGAACTGAAAAAACCAATGAGTCCCTACACATTCAACCGAAAACTCTTTCAATACTTACTTCATACCGACTATATGCCTCCATAAGTCACCTACTAGTATCATTTTTCTACTATCATTCTTCACTGTATGTGTGTGAGCGAGACAGTGGGTGAGAGAGTGAGTGAGAAAGAGTATGAGTAGAAGAATTAGTATGAGTGAAAGAGAGAGAGAGAGAGAGTATGCATGCGCGTGTGCCTGAGTGAGTGTAAAAGTGAGTGAGTGTGTGTGGACATATGTGTGAGAGATTTAGTTAGAGAATGAGTGAATCGGAGAGAGTGGGTGTGTTGTGTGCCTGCCTGTCTGTGTGATAGAGTGTGAAAGTTAGTGAGTGAGTGTGAGTTAGAGAGTCAGCGGGTAAATGAGTGAGTAAGGGAGCGTGAGTGAGTGAGAGAGAATTTGTGGGTATGCGTGTATGTGCGCGAATGAGTGAGTGTGGGAGTGAGTGAGTGTGTAAAAGAGACAGCGTGGGTGAATGAGAGAGTGCATGAGAAAGTATGATGTATGTGTGTGCATGTCTGTATGAGTGTATATGTGTGTGTACATGTGTGTATCTGTGTGTGCCTCTGTGTGTATGTCTGTACGTGTGTTAATGTGAGCGTTCATGTGGTTATATGCGTGTATATGCATGTGCGTGTGTATATGTGTGTATGGATGAGTGTGTGTGTGTGCTCGTGTATGTATTGTATATCTTTGTGTGTGTAAGTGTGCATGCATGCAGTTTATGCGAGGGAGTGTATATTCGGGTGTTATGTGAGTACGTGTGCGTAAGTATTTGCATGTGCGTAGGTGTGTGTATGTGCGTGGGTATATGTGTGCATTTGCGTGTGTATGTTGTGTGTCGGTGTGTGTATGTGCATGTGTGTGAGAGAGAAGAGAGAGAGAGAGAGAGAGGAGAGAGAGAGAGAGAGAGAGAGAGGAGAGAGAGAGAGAGAGAGAGAGAGAGAGTTGAGCGCACGCATGTCATCTAACATGCTGTTCCATATGTTTTGTGTATTCTCATTTTTTTCATATTATCATTTTGATGCACTTGATTTTAACATGCATAAAATGAATTCATGTAAATTACTGTGAAGTAAGTGAGAGAGTTAGTGAGTGTGTGTGTGTGTGAGAGAGCGAGAGAGAGAGAGAGAGAGAGAGAGAGAGAGAGAGAGAGAGAGAGAATGAGTGTGAGAGTGTGTGTATGTAGAGAGAGAGAGAGAGAGAGAGAGAGAGAGAGAGAGAGAGAGAGAGAGAGGGAGAGAGAGAGGAGAGAGAGAGAGAGAGATCGAGCCCACGCATGCTATTCCATATTTTTTATGTATTCTCATCTTTCATATTACGAGGTATCGTTTTGTATGCACTTGATGTAACATGCCATTCCATATTTTTGTTTCTTCTGTTTTTTTTTATTGTTTATTCTCATCTTATCATGATGTATGCCACTTGATTTTATCATGTACTAGCTGACCTGGCCTGGCTTCGCCCAGTCCTTGGTGGGGAGCATCTCATTTAATTCATATAAGTAGTCATATAAGTTCCCGTTCCCGTTAACGACTGTCTGTCTGTCTGTCTGTCTGTCTGTCTGTCTGTCTGACGCGGCCCGGCATCGCCCAGCTTCTGGTGTGGAGCATCTCATTTAATTCATATAAGTAGTCATATAAGTTCCCGTTCCCGTTAACGACTATCTGTCTGTCTGTCTGTCTGTCTGTCTGTCTGTCTGTCTGACCCGGCCCGGCATCGCCCAGCTCCTGGTGTGGAGCATCTCATTTAATTCATATAAGTAGTCATATAAGCTCATGTTCCCGTTCCCGACTGTCTATCTGTCTGTCTGTCTGTCTATCTGTCTGTCTGTCTGTCTGATCCGGCCCGGCTTCGCCCAGCCCCTGATGGGGAGCATCTCATTTAATTCATATAAGAGTCATATAAGTTCCCGTTCCCGACTGTCTGTCTGTCTGTCTGTCTGTCTGTCTGTCTGTCTGTCTGTCTGTCTGTCTGTCTGTCTGTCTGTCTGTCTGTCTAATCATTTATTGGTTGCAGTTAGAACAACCTTAGATAAACGAAGACCAATTTACAAAAAGCATTAGAAAGAGCACTTGAAAGATCTTTACATCTTCCCCAACAATTAACTTGGGTAAATGGAGCAGCGGCCAGGCAGCAGCAGAAGAAGAAGAAAAAGGAGGAGTAGGAGCTGGGAGGAGGGAAG